>JAIUZE010003270.1:0-90300 GCA_022085475.1 Heliosperma pusillum | reverse complement strand
TTAATGGGATCAACTTCGCCATCGTAGGTTTTGGCTTGGCTCCTCGATAGCTGTGAAGCAACCCACGTATAACTCCCGTGTCTCTCACGATCAGGAACAGGAGTAGGAATCGGATTAGCCTGCTGGTTTTGCTGGTTTTGCTGGTTTTGGATAATTACGGTAAGAGCTGCTAAAATCGTGTTGTCAATCCTCGGAGGCATCTTGCAAAATTAAAACACAGATTAGTACTTATCATTTAGCAAGAACAAAGAGGCTACAACATAAATCCTAATCTACCCATCTTACCCTTCTATCTCACGGTTTATTATTTTAATAAGGTCAAGTTATTTATGCAAGGGTACACAAACGTGCGTCGGGAGCAAAATAGCTCTGATACCAACTGTGACACCCTCAAATTTGCGGAAAGAAAAAAATATTTAAATACATAAATGTAAGATGAAAATACATACGAAGGTGTCATAAATAAAAAAAATCATTACAAAACGGAAATAATATTCTACAAAAGAAATATTCAAGACGGGAGACATATCCCCCGTATAAATACGGAAATAAAAGTGTGTACAATAATATACAAACTATGAACCGAATATAGGTCCAAGGTAAATACTTCGCTCGCTAGCTCGTCCATGTACCCCAAATATGCAACACCACCTGTTCGACCGCATTAAATATAAACACGGAAGCCACAGTCAGTGGGGAGTAACTACGAGTTCTCCCAGCCACGAAATGTCGAGTTTAATTAAACATGAATAACATAAAAGCAATGTATATGGAAAATACAAAACCTTAACATATATGATATGATTTTCATGTTATGAAACAATTAACTAACATATAACCTAGCATATGAAAGCTATCATGTGAATCCGATAATAAACTATAACACGAGGTAGGGAAGCTGGTATGCTGGCTCAGCGGTTACCATGTAACATGGACCTGATACACTCAAACCCTAATCAACACGTAATCATGTGAATCAGTTAACAATCGGTAATCCAAACTCTATCAATCTTAGCCGGCTTGCATCTAACCTTCTAAAACTCATAGAATCATACAAACATGAAAGACAAATACTTCTACAAACAGGCATAAGTTCCTAGTACAGTCAATAGACGACTTCTGTAACTCGAGGCTATACCACAAGGTAGGAAAACATCATAGTCCTAGACTGATCAGACCTAGCGACAACAGCTAACCCATTCCCTGTCTCATTACATAACCGTACATGAGAAACTCTACTAGGCGACCCCCTAAGCAGAGATGGCTAGTACTTAAGCTGGCTCCCTTCCAAAGCGGAACTCTTAGGATGCCATGCCCCCGGCTTGGTATCAAAAGGCCCAAGCCAGTGACACAAAAGCTATCAAGCTGTAAACTCCATATGCTCGTTAAAGATAGTAAGGCCTATCAATGTCATGGTCCAAGAGACTCATTTAGAATTAGAATGGTCAAGACGCCATATACTCATAATTCTCTATGGTACTTAGTCAACACGACATATAACATACAATCAAACAGTCACGAGAAGAAACTTCCTATCATGTGACTAATGGCATATCAATAATAATCAAATATCATATCGCCTCCTATCTACTAAGGCTAATTCATTAATTAAATACAACCTTACTTGAAGACAAATCCCCGACCGGAGTCCCGCGACGGGTCATCAGTCAAAACGGGGCTGACTAGATCTTAGTTTGACCAAACCCGTTTGGTCAAACCGGATAGAAACAGAGTCTTTACCACATAGACATAAATTAAACATATTCATTACATGTTATTTTAATAAAACTTCTAACATGTGAATTATTAAATCTTACGTAAACCCCCGATTGACTTAAAGGATATTAAATTAAACTACGATCTCGTCTTATAATTTCTAACATGTGAGAAATAATAATTTTATGAAAGACCTTTTTAATTTAAATATTTTACTTATTAACATTTCCCACTTGCTAAATATTACAAAACACGATAAAAATGACGATAACTCAAAAACCGTCACAAGTCCCAAAGTGGGACCCAAGGGCTGAGTTGGGCCGGACCCCACATGGGCCTGGATGGGCCCCACGGCCTGTTTTGGGCAAAATGGGCTGTTTTGGCCTTTTTAACGGTTTTACTAAAAACCGTTTCTAATTATTTCCCGCATGCTTTAACATAATTAAAAACCGTCAAAACAACAATTAAACAATCAAACATCGACACAACCCAAAGACCAAAACCCGGACCCACCAAGGTCCAACCCAGACCGGCCTGGACCGGGCCTGAACCGGCCTGAACCGGCCTGGTTTGGGTCCGGTTCTCAGCCTTCCTCCACGGTTCACCCACACCAACACCCAATTTAATTTCTAACATGTTTTAATAATCAACAACCATTTTTAACAATCATCCATACAAAATCATGATTAAAAATAATTCATCTAAATTCCTCAAGAACACTAATCATATTAAAATCTTCCTACACAACATAAAATTCATATCTTATAAAAAAAATCATCCAAAACACAAAACAACATAAAAACTCCATAAAACATAAAAATCAACCTACTTATCATTTTACTACCAAAAATCCATAAATCATAAAAATATGAACCAAAATTAAAGATGAACCACAAACTAAAGAAACCAAAAGCTAAAGGCTATGTTACTACTAAAATCATATTTAGCCATAACATGAACCAAAAACTACAAACTATGCTACTAACTAAAATCATAAATAACAAAACTAAAAGCCATGTGACATTAATTCGTCGAGTAAAACGGAATTGTTACCTTAGCTAGCCAAAACAAGTAGCACCAAATAATAAGAAGTATAATAATAAGAAACCCTCCTACTAATCTTCACCCAAAATATACGAGTCTCCAAACTCGTCTTCAAAATCTTCCCCTATAAGAAAATAACAAGAAAACATTATTAGAACTAAAAATATGAATTTCCATAATTAAAGTGTTGAAAACGATCTTGACGGAATTGAAAATATAACCGTACGTGAAGATGAGGAGCGAAGAGGAGAGTTAGAAATATAAAAAGGATGGATTTAATTAAGAAACGAAGATTTTATGAAGGTTTTGCTCAAGAACGATGAAGAACAATTGATGAACGATGAAGAACACGAAGAACGATTAAATAAAGTGATGTTTTGATCTTAATTTGATTTGTTGTAAAATGAAAAGTTGTTTGTGAGTTATGATGAGTGGTGGAGCCGTGTGTTTATAGGCAATTAAGGATGTCGGATTTTGAATTTGTTGTTACGTAATTGACTCGCGTTTAATAATTATTTTACGGTAAACGATTTAATATAATTAACGATAAAGTTAATTACACTAAATATCAAGATATTATGTTATTAATAATCAAAAGAAATGAAAATATCAAGGGCTATTAGAGGGAGTTTGAGCCGTGTAGAAGTGTGTTTGTCGGATCAGTTTTGTAAACGATTTGCGTAATTTTCGTTAACTGATAGATAAAGTTAATAAATATCTAGATATTTTGATTAGTTTAATCAAAATAAATAAAATATCTAATGGTGAGTGGAAAGCGATGACACGCGCGTGTGACTCATGCCAAAGTCGAGTTTCGATTTTGTTTCGCGCTTTACGATGAGTCGGGAATAGTTAAATGACGTTCGGTTAAAACCGTAAACGTTATTCTTTAAATTCCGACTAAATTCAAAATAATTATATTAAATTATGATAAATCTTAATAAATCTAAATAAAAATAAATCAAAAATATTATTTTTTTAAATAAAATTTCGGTCTTCAAACTTATGAGGCGAGTCGGGAAAAAGTCAACGGAAGTCAAAATTGACTGAAAAGTCGAGAAAAGTCAAAGATGACTTAAAAGTCAAGAAAAGTTTAGGACGACTTAAAAGTCAAGAAAAGTCAATGACGACTTTTAAAAAGTCAAGGAAAAGTCAAAGACGACTTAAAAGTCAAGAAAAGTCAAAGATTACTAAAAACGGTCTTTTCATGAAATCTCTCAGAAATTCCAAATACGAACGCGGAATTTCAAAATAAGACTCGGAACAAAAATTTCTATTTTAAAAACTTAAGTTCTACTGAAAAGTGTTAGTAAATATTTTTACTAGAAAAATCGGGTACTTTTCGGGTTGTTACAATCACCCCTCCTTTTAAAAAGTTTCGTCCTCGAAACTTAGGAGAAAGAACGTAACATATCTGTAGGTCTATTTCAAAACTGTTAAAAATATACTTGTAATATAAATATAGGATCTTATCAATGGAACGGAAGGTTCTCGTCGGCCGTTAAGAACATCGACGTCCCAAGTCAAAGACTTAAAAATATACATTTTTGCATCAATAAATGAGAAAACTAGTTATCGAACGTCTCCAATAACAAGTCTCAACACTCCTTGACGGTAAAATACTTGAAATCATAAAACATTTCTAAAGCTTTTAATTCAAAAATTCTATAGTAAAAGTAATAACACTACTATCTATACCTAACACTTCTAACTAAAGCTTCTAATATCCTATCTATACGAGATGACAATTGATAGAAGGAACGAAATATTCGAAAGAATAAATCGAATAGAAAGAAGAAAGAAAGAAGGAAAGAATAAAGAAAAACGAAGGATGAACCCCAATACTCTCTTCCCTCTATGAAAATTCTAATGTCGATAGTAACTCGCCAATACTAACTGTACAAGTAAACTAGTCCTCAAGGGAGTGCAATATATCCTCAACATTTCAATCATCGGATTCCTACCAAGATATTTCATAAGCATGCCACACCGAGTAGCAACCCCCAATTATTCCAATTCAATAAAAATCTTCTAAGGTCCATCGAAACTAATATTGGAAATCACCATCAAAATATTTATAATTAAAGAAACAAGACCGCTAACAACCCCAAAGTAAAGGACCTACTATGAAATCCTTTAATCCAATTTATTCCAAAAATTCATTACTCCAACTTATTTACAATGAACCCTCAAATCCTCAAAAGTTGAATCTCGAAACCTCAAAGAGATTAGTCACACAAAACTCGATTCACTTCACGTTTGCCAAAACATAGGGTAATGTGACCGTAATTAATTTATTTATCTCTTCCAAACTCTCAATACATCGGTTTTTGCTTATGTCGATATTCCTCAAGTTGCGTCATCAAATCCAAATTCCACAAAGTATTGATTCCCGTTAGGGTCCAACCTTTAACGACAACAAATTCTCAAGTAACATTAAAATCACTAAATTTTCTAACCACAACTACAACTATTATTAAGCTTATTTCGATCCTCAAAAGATATTGCAACTTCAATTTTTCATAGTCTAAAACCACTAGGAGAATTTCATCTCAAGTTTATCCTCAAATCCTTATAATCATCTAAACATGAAACTAGTTTAATAAGATGGTTAAGTACCATATTCGAAACTTCTTATTTACTCCAAAATAGACATATCATAAGCATGGTCGTCAAACCAATGCTAAACTTCTAAGTCCAAAAGACTAAATTACTAATGAGTTAAGAAGTCATAGCCAACTCATTCGATCTTACACCATCGAATATCATGCACTATTTACACACAATTCAGGACAAGCATCTATCATTAAAATCTTTAAACATATTTTATCACACCTTCCTCAAGGATACCAACTCTCACCACCATAGGGTGAAATTAGATCTATAACATTTTCCTCAAATCACAAGTTCAGTCTAACAAACACTAATATTCCACAAAATTCAAAGTTCTTCCGACTAAGAATAATATACCGCATACCAATGGGGTGACATCCATACCAATGTTACAAGAGGAAGGTAAGAATACCAATGGTATAATGGAGGAACTATTAAGATAAATTTCCAAAATGTAAATAGGTTGGAAGAGAAAGAAGCCCCTAGATAGAAAGAAGAGGGCATAATATTATAAGGACGAGAAAATTCGCAGATGAAGAAAGAATTCACTTCAATTAGGCTTTATAAATCTTCAAATCTTCGGTAGAGGATACTCCTTCTAGGTAACACATATTCCACCATAAGGCGTAATATTGCTCCTAGCACTTTGGCTAGCCACCCAAGCATAGCCTCCTTGGCAATTGTCTTCTTTATGAGGAGGGACCTGGTTGGCAGTAACAACGATCTCTTCTACACGAGGTCCAAACTCAATCTTCATAATAACAAAACAAATGTAGGCTACTCCTGCATTACATACAACAAATAGACTACCACATAAAGTCCTAATCGATCTACCCATCCTACCCTTCTATCTCACCAGTTTATTATTTATTAAGGTCAAGTTATTTATGCAAGGGTACACAAACGTGCGTCGGGAGCAAAATAGCTCTGATACCAACTGTAACACCCTCAAATTTGCGGAAAGAAAAAAATAATTTAAATACAAAATGAAGGTGTCTGAAATAAAAAGGTCATTACAAAACGGAAATAATATTCTAAAAAGAATTATACAAGACGGGAGACATATCTCCCGTATAAATACGGAAATGAAAGAGGGTATAATAATATACAATCTAAGAACCGAATATAGGTCCAAGGTAATACTTCGCTCGCTAGCTCGTCAATGTACCCAATGTATGCATTCACCACCTGTTCGACCGCATTAAATATAAACACGGAAGCCACAGTCAGTGGGGAGTAACTCCTAGTCCTCCCAGCCACGAAATGTCGAGTTTAATTAAACATGAATAACATAAAAGCAATGTATATGGAAAATACAAAACTTTAACCTATAAGATATGCTTTTCATGTTATGAAACAGATAACCAACATATAACCTATCATGTGAAAGCTATCATGTGAATCTGATAATAAACTATGACTCCCCCCCGAGGAGGAACAAACAACCAAAAAACCCAAACCACCACCCCCCCGATGTAGGAAGCATGGTATTCTAGCCTCAGAGGTCCCTCTCAGAACCTGGCCAGATACACTCAAACCCTAATCAACACGTAATCAGTACAGTTAACAATTCGGTAATCCAAACTCTATCAATCCTAGCCGGCTTGCATCTCACCTTCGAGAACTCATAGAATCATACAAACATGAAAGACCAATACCTCTACAAACAGGCATAAGTTCTTAGGGCAGTCAATAGAAGACTTCTGTAACTCGAGGCTATACCACAAGGTAGGAAACCATCCTAGTCCTAGACTGATCAGACCTAGCGACAACAGCTATTCCATTCCCCGTCTCATGACATAACCGTACACAAGAAACTCTGCTAGGCGACCCCCTAAACAGAGATGGCTAGTACTTAAGCTGGCTCCCTTCCCAAAGCGGACCTCTTAGGATGCCATGCCCCGACTTGGGGATAAGCCCCCCAGGCCCGGGACACAAACGCTATCAAGCGACAAACTCCGTATGCTCGTTAAAGATAGTACGGCCTATCAATG
Organism: Heliosperma pusillum; assembly: GCA_022085475.1. Lineage (NCBI taxonomy): Eukaryota > Viridiplantae > Streptophyta > Magnoliopsida > Caryophyllales > Caryophyllaceae > Heliosperma > Heliosperma pusillum. The sequence goes on along the minus strand of JAIUZE010003270.1, from coordinate 82,933 downwards.
TCGTGGTCCAAGCTACTCATTTAGAATTAGCATGGTTAAGACGCCATATACTCATAATTCTCTATGGGTACTTAGTCAACACGACACCAACCATATAATAAAACAGTCACGGGAAAAAACATCCTATCATGTGACTAATTGCATATTAATAATAATCAAATATCATATCGCCTCATATCTACTAAGGCTAATTCATAATTAAATACAACCTCACTTGAAGACAAATCCCCGACCCGAGTCCCGCGACTGGTCATCAGTCAAATCGGGGCTGACTAGATCTTAGTTTGACCAAACCCGTTGGATCAAACCGTCTAGAAACAGAGTCTTTATCACATAGACATAAAATCAACATATTCATTACATGTTATATTATTAAAACTTCTAACATGTGAATTATCATATTATCACCCAAAACCCCTTTGAAACTAAAAGATATTAAATTAAACTACGGTCCTCGTCTATAATTTCTAACATGTGAGAAATAATAATTTTTATGAAAAACCTTTTTAATTAAATATTTTACTTATTAATATTTCCCACTTGCTAAATATTACAAAACACGATAAAAATGACGATAACTCAAAAACCGTCACAAGTCCCAAAGTGGGACCCACGGGCTGAGTTGGTCCGGACCCACATGGGCCTGATTTGGGCCTCACGGCCTGTTTTGGCAAAATGGGCTGTTTTGGCCTTTTTAACGGTTTTACTAAAAACCGTTTCTAATTATTTCCCGCATGCTTTAACATAATTAAACCCCGTCAAAACAACAATTAACCAATCAAACATTGACACAACCCAAAGACCAAAACCCGGACCCACCATGGACCAACCCAGACCGGTCTGAACCGGCCTGGACCGGCCTGGTTTGGACCGGTTTTCCAGCCACCAATTCGGCCACCACCAAACAACAACCCCAAATTTCCAAATTAATTCTAACATGTTTTTTAATTAATCAACACCCATTTTTAAACATCCAATTTAACCATCCAACATGCAACAATCATCATCATGAAGAAATCATAAAAATATAACAAGGACACCAACATATTCATAAATTCCTACAACATAATAAAATTAACCACTTATCATGTTACTAACTAAAATCAAAAAATCATAATCATATGAACAAAAACTAAAGATGAACCAAAAACTAAAGTAAACCAAAGCTATGTAACATTTATCCGTCGAGTAACTCGGAATCGTTACCTTAGCTAGCTAAAATCAAGTAGCACCAAAATAATAAGAACTAAGAACTAAGAAACCCGTCTTCTAGTCTTCTCCTAAGATATACGAGTCACCAAACTCGTCTTCAAAATCTTCCCCTATAAGAAATGACAAGAAAAACATTATTAAAACTTAAAATATGATTTTCCATAATTAAAGTCTTGAAAACGATTTTGACGGAATTGAAATAAAACCGTACGGGAAGATGAGGAGCGAAGAGGAGAGTCTAGAAATATAAGTTAGGACGGATTTAATTAAGAAATGAAGGTTTTATGAAGGTTTTGCTCAATAACGATGAAGAACGGATGAAGAACGCGAAGAACGCTCAAGAACGATTAAAGAAAGTGATATTTTGATCTTAATTTGATTTGTTGAAAAATGAAAAGTTGTTTGTGAGTAAAGTGGAGTGTGTGAGCCGTGAGTTATAGAGCAAAATAGTGAGTTGGGTTTGAAATTGTTGTTATGGAATCGACCCGGTATAATAATTATATTACCGTAATTAATTAGATATTAAGTTAATTGAATTCAATATCAAGATATTATGTTATTGTAATGAAAAGAAATAAAATATCAAGGCTAAGAGAGGAAGAAAAACCGTGTGGTATGGGTGATATCGGGTCAGTTTTGTAACCGATTTGCGTAGATTTTCGTTAACTGATCGATAAGTAAATAAATATCCTAGATATTATTATTAGTTTAAATCAAAAGAATTAAAATATCTAATGTGATGGAACATCGATGACAAACGCGCTGGGACTCATGCCAAAGTCGAGTTTCGATTTTGTTTCGCGCTTTACGATGAGTCGGGAATAGTTTACATGAACGTTCGTTAAAACCGTAAACGTTATTCTTTAAATTCCGAATAAATTTCAAAATAATTATATTAAATATGATAAATGCTTAATAAATCTAAATAAAAATAAATCAAAATATTATTTTTTTACATAAAATTTCGGTCTTCAAACTTGTAAGGCGAGTCGGGAAAAGTCAACGGAAGTCAAAGTTGACTGAAAAGTCGAGAAAAGTCGAAGATGACTTAAAAGTCAAGAAAAGTTTAGGACGACTTAAAAGTCAAGAAAAAGTCAATGACGACTTTAAAAAGTCAAGGAAAAGTCAAAGACGACTTAAAAGTCAAGAAAAGTCAAAGATGACTAAAAACGGTCTTTTCATGGAATCCCTCAAAAATTCCAAATACGAACGCGGAATTTCAAAATAAGACTCGGAACAAAAATTCCTATTTTAAAAACTTAAGTTCTACTGAAAAGTGTTAGTAAATATTTTCACTAGAAAAATAGGGTATATTTCGGGTTGTTACAGTGCCTCTTGGCACTAATGTCTCCCGATACAATTATTAATGGTCTATGTTTTTTTCTTACTATTAAGAACAAATATATGGTATTGTTTAATATTTTTGACTTAGTGTCGACAAGAGAGTAATATGGAGATAATATTAATTTGGTTCATGTTTGTTTCGAGCCAAATAAAATTATTCTGATCATTAATTCGAGTTATATGTGTGTTTCTTGCATCTAATGTTAATTCTTGTCCTTTGTGGTTTTAGAAACATAGTGGGAATTTTTTATAACTCGTAATTGTTTAATCCATTGTTTGTCGATAGATTATTTACCTTTAGCTATGCTAAACTATATTTCAAATAGGCCTTGTGCTACTTTGATGTGTTAATTCTCTATGCACTTAGGGTGCATGATTATTTTCAGTAATTAGTTTATTGAAAATCACGGATTTTTATTTAACCTCTTGTTAATAGTTTGTTATGACTATGTGTTTGGTCATAATATTTATGTTCACCGCAGTACTTTTATTCTTCTGCTTGATTGCATATATTTTTCCATTTGTTCATTGTCTTTTAACTTTTATATTTCAATCTATTTTTTATTTTATTTGTGGGTAGTTAAATGTTAAGAGTATCATGAGACCGTATGTTTTTCCTTCTTCATTTGAGATGATTCACGCCTTATGACCGTGTAATCATTATTTTGTCATTTTGTAAAGTGTTTGATATGTTCAAACATTTTATGATAAAGGTGAAAATCGACTTCGAACTTAGAATAAGAACTCTTAGTTTATGTGTTGGTTATGAATAACTCTTTGATATGTTCAAAGTGCGAAAGAGGAAATTTATGTGCGTTGATTTTACGATTCCAACATTATGACAAGATGTTGTTTTAATTGAGGAATTGTACATTATCACTTGATATGGTTGAGTGAAGGATGACGCTGATCAAGTTTTTTTGTTTAAAGGAGGATTCCTTAAATATGTTTTGAGGAAATTTTGCTTGCTCCAAATAAGTTTTGGGTAATAGATTGGTCATTCATGCCTCAACATTTGTCAAACTTTGTGTTTAGGTGACCCACAATATTTATTCACTTGGATATGTTTCTAAGTGTTGGCGAAGATTAGTAGACATTTGCCTTGTATTCGTTACAATGCAAAAACTATCTTATGGTGAGTGGGAGAATTTGTGAACTCATTGAGATACCAAGGATAGTTTAACTTATCTTTATGTTCATAAAATGGAGTAGTTCCATGATTCGAGGTAAAGATGAGAGTTTGTCTACTAATGAGCAAATATTAACTTGTATGTCAATTTATATGGATTAGCATAAGATCAGTTCTTATGAGGTTTTGCTCATTACGGAGGATAGTGGGAGTTGTTCCTTCTATTCGGTTTTTTGTACCACTTTTTAGTAAGTGGGAGCTATCACTTTAAGTAAGTGAGTTTTTTTTTTTTTTCGCCAAGTAATAAAGAATGGATTGTTATTATGAGAGTAGATAGACATTGTGGCAATGTGGTAATGATAATAAGGTTTAAGACAATTTTGAGATATGTTCTCAAATGGTAGGTTTTGTTCTGTTTTCTTCTAATTTTGGTCATCTATTTGGATTTTGTTTTCAAATGAATGTAAAGAATATTTTCTCGAATCATGTTTCTCGAGAAAACTTATACATGGATCAATCAATTGAGTTTGTCTCAAATGATTAAGATGATAAATTTTGTATCTCTTAAAATTGTCCATGTGTTAGCGGTCTGCCATATTTATTTCAAGTTTCATAAATTATTTGTGTGATGATTTAGTTGGAATGATGGAATTGATGTGGTAATGTCAAAATTACATAGGAGAATAAGTATCTCTTTGTTATTTGGTGATATATTGGTATTTAGAAGAAAAATAATATTGTGGTTATGTCGAAACCTATAATCTAGTGTAAGAAACGATTAGAGTATTATTTCTAGTTATATTGTAGTTGGTATTTTGATGTGTACCTTGTTTAGTACATGGTTGAACGTCAATTTTGTGATTGATAAGTAATTTGTTACTTAATCAATCTACTACATGCACAATGATATGTAATCAAGTAAATTTTACTCTGCCTTTGTGGTAATAGTAGATTAGTTATTGTGTGGAACTAAGAGTTGTCATCAAGTAAGATTAACTAACAAGATTGTTGACGTTTTTATTTTGATGTGTTCTTAATTAGTTTATTTGTTGAACTAATTGTGCAAAAGAGTCAACTTAAACTTTAATCTTGTTGAGTTGTGGATGCGTTTGATGATGAACATTTTAGGATGAGAATTTTGTTTCTTTTGGAAATGTTCATATGCATTTGTTGCATCATGAGGCACATAAGATATCACCAAGCTTTTAGATTGTCTAGTCACACAGGTAAATCGCCTTGACACTTGAGTAGTGGGCAAGATGAGACTGAGTCACGTTAACACTTAGTGAGTGATATTGTGGATTATCTTTGTACATTAGTTGTATGGAAAAGATATTGACTCATTATACAGTCGCCTTAGTAAGTCTGAGATGAGACTTTTGTAGTCGAAGTATGAAAAGACACCCTATTTTCTTACTAAAGCTTTAAACCGAATCACAAGTGTCAGATTGGATATTGAGTATATCAATCTAGTGGCTTGGGTTAGATACTTGAGTAGTATCTAGACTTACGATTCGCACGACATAGAAGCGTGATATGCCCATCGTAGTGGGAGCTATGTTGTAACACATATGTCATACTATGTGTGTTTATAAGTCGACCGTTAGGGAGTGACGGATGATTCCCTACTTTGTCGCCGTGTGATCCTATGGATTGTGTTGTCCACTTTTGTTCGATGCCCTTTGACTTGGAGCTATGATATGAAGTTAATTCTTAATGTTGCTACTTTAATATGACTTCTAAGGACCTAAAAGTTAAGGTTCAATGGATAATGTTAGTAAAGCAGTTAAGTTGAGATGGATTATTATTAGTGTCTAAGGAATGATCAATTCAACTTCACCATAATTTCCTGGCCAGGGGTTATATTGTGTATATAACTAAATGATTATGATAGCATATAGGGACTGTGTATGCTAACGGTGATGTTTTTTGAATGATTTGGGGTATTGATAATGTGAAAGTGTTATGTTAGTTTTGATGGTAACTTAATATAACATTACTTTGTTACGTTTGGTCGCACACCCCATTTCTCGTATGAAGCATTAGAGATTGTTATAGAGTATTGTGTTATGATAAACTTGGTAGTGTAATCAAGTTAATGACTTTTCTCTATCTCCATGATAGAGTGAAAATTTATCTTGACTTTGTGATCAAGTGTTGTAATCCCTTGGTTGAGTGGCCAAGTGGGAGCAGTGTTCACTCGGTTGTGTGGCCGAGTGGGAGTATTGAATTTTATGTTTGTAACGGCCACATTAAGGTGGAGGTTACTATTCAATACATATTAATCATGTATTGAATTACTCTTTTAATAAGTTAATCAATCACATTTAGTACGTGATTAAATAAGCTTTTCATCTCCCTTGTAACTCCTATGTGGAGAGATTATAAGGAGAAGGAAAAGGCTAATGAGATGACTAACTAATAGACACATACAATACACACGCAAAAGATACATCTCTAGAGGCTAAGTCCACCATCAATATGGGACTTGAGATTTGGGGCGTGGACATATTCCGGGACTCTAGTAGGCACCGGAGGTACGATATATGGTAGTGGGCAGTTAGCGAACACAACGATCCGATCGCTTCCGCATAAGGTAAGTCCTTATTTTCCAACACATAAAATGGTAACATTTAGTCTGTCACAAGCTTGTGACCGTTACAAGAGAGACCAACTGTATATTTATACTCATACTTAACATAAACAAATTGTTGATCGATCCGTGGAGTCCAGTTGGTCTAATTTTAACCCTAAATTTAGGGGTGAGCAAAACCGGATATCCGATACGGTTTTCAAAACCGTATCGGATATCCGGTTTTTAAAATCACTAATTTTGGTATACGTATCCGATACGGATTTTACGGATATACGGTTTCCGTATATCCGGTTTTTCCGGATATCCGGTTTCCGTATATCCGGTATACGGTTTTTGCTTTCACTTGGGATTTTTGGTGGTCTTGCTCTCTTTTGACTCGCCGACTGCTGAGGATTTCTCTTTTAACTTTTTAGTTGAAACCTCCTCGTCGACGTCAATAGGATCACCTTCACTCATGCCATCGTATACATCAGCGACTCTTTCGTCAGTGGCATTATGTACATTATCGTCAAAACTTGAAGACATCTACCCGAAATAAATTACGAATCCATGGCATTTAAATTAAGAAACTGAAATGAGACAGGAAGACGAAAAAAAAGACAATGAAGTATTTAAATTAAGAAACAAGCAAAAGAAACAATAATATTTCTTCAACTCAACATCACAGAGGTTCAGACATCAATATTCAGCCTCTGTATCAAATAACAACAAGAATGTGTTCGAAAACTCCGTATCGAAAACTCCGTCTCGAAACTCCGTCCCCCCCACATAACATTCCTTCATATTTTTCAAAATTAACAAAATAAAAACAACATTAAGGTGACGACTTTAGATTAAGAAGAAGAAAACAACAATAAATCATACAATAAATTAAGAACAATAAAAAAAGGAGAACGACAATGAAAGCTGAAATGAAGATGAAGAAAAAAGGACGAACCCCTTTAATAGACGTCGTTGTTGTTGCTGAGATGTTGCCGGAGCTCCGATGGTCTGAGAGCTTGTGGTACGGTGAATGGATGAATGATTTGGGTTAGATCTAGGGTTTTGGGGAAGGTAGGTGTGACTTGTGAGTGTGTGACGGCTGGTGGAAAGAATGAATTCAAGGGTTGATTTTAGTCATTTTACTCTTTAAGTGAAAGAGTCGGTTTTTGTGTTTTTATATATATATATATATATATATATATATATATATATATTTTTTTTTTTTACAAAAACCGTATCGGATACCGTATATCCGGTTTTAAATTTTGCCGATCCGTATCCGATACGGTTTTTTATGAACCGTATCGGATATACGGAAATTCGTATCGGATATACGGAAATCCGTATAATAAAATTCGTATAGCGTATCGGATACGTATAATAAAACCGTATCGTATATTTTTGCTCAGCCCTACCTAAATTAACTAGTTATTTAGGTCTGGGTGACTTAGGTCAATTGTGTTACGGGGCAAAACTTACTTGTCTTGACCCATGAAAAGATGGGTTGAACCAAGTTTTGACAAATTTACCTTTAATACGTTCTTAAACTTGTAGCAAATTCATATTACGTAACTCTTAATCATTATTTGGTTATTCTAATCCCATGATACTAACTAAGTGTTCCTTTCAATCTAAAGTTATGTAGTTTGCAAAATCATTTCTATATGACTATATATTAGAAGAGTCCGGTGTATTTCCTGAGAAGTATACATGATTTGCACGGTATCATAATACTTATGGTTCACCGAGTGTGCACTATTTGCAAAATTATAGCGGTTGTGGATTCACTGGTATTCAAAAAATTATAATTATGTGTTGTATGGACATGTAGAGATAAATGTAGTGTACATTTGCTATGACTTCACATGTCGTTTCTTGGTATTTCAGCAGCTTGTGATATGGTGAAAAAATAAAGAACATGGTTATTAGGAGTATTATTTCATGAATCACATTCTTTTGTATGGATCAAAGTTTGGAAGTATGCCGTCGGTGAATAGTAGTTTTGGTTAATAGATTATGTTGGTGTAGTATGCATCAAATCTCTTTTATCTTTTAAAGGAGCGAACTATGTCGCGGATAAGAATCGAATCTCCAACCTCTTAGTTGGAGTAAGATACGGAGTAGCTTTAATACTTAAGCCAACTCATGTTCTTAAATTAAATCTTAGATTCTAAGTTAATAAGTCCGTGACCATGATATAGCTTAAGTGAGATAAAGATACAGCAGCAGCATTACCCAATATAGTGATAGACTCCAAAGATAAACACAAGTTCTAGTACGAATGAACTGATTTTGTCCCACATCGAGCGAACAGATCAAAGGAAAGGACTTGTCAACAAATAAAACATGCAATGGGAAATTGTAATAAGCATACCTTTCTCGGCCTTTTGGCTAAGATCAAGTGTAGTATCTGTTCTTATCAGTTTAATATCTGATATGTGAGCCATTGGCTCACACGATATTAAATTTATTTTTTAAGAGGGAAGTCCCATTAAGGTAGCTTGCTGCCTGGGTCTTCAAGTGTCGCCCATGCGTTGCACTATTGCGCGGGCCTGGCACACTTCTACAATCCAGTTTAATCATGTTGCCCATGCGTTGCACTATTGCGCGGGCCTGGCACACCTCCCCAATCCAGTTTTACATTTCTATATCATTTCATTATTCGTAACTTTTATTTCTCTATAATTAGAGATCACATTCGATATATTTTGGTGTCTATTTTAATTTTACTTGCATATTCACATCATATAATTGACATATTCACATATTAAGTTGTGAGAATATGTATATTCTATCAAATGAATATCTATGATTAGCTGAATAAATTAGGTTTGTTATTCTTAAGTATAAGCAATTTATGAATATGTTTGTACTATTGAGTGAATATTACATTAATAGTTTGATAATATGCAAGTTTTACTGTGAGAATATAATTTTTAATTCGTGAATATGTCAATTATATATGTTATGTGAATATTATGATTAATTTTGTAAATGTGTGAATATGCTATTATATTTTGTGAATGATAAATTTCTATGTTGTGAATATCTAAACACACACGCACACATAATTGTGTGAATTTGTGTATTCTATTAAATGAGATATATATTAAATTCTTATGAATATGTAAATTGTGAACATGTTTGATATATAAGGGTTAATATCTATATTAAATTTTTGAAAGTGGGTAAGTTTTACTTTGAGAATATGATTTTCAACGTACGTGAATAAGTTCATTTTATAATGTGAGTATCTCATGAATGTGTCAATTATGCGATATGAATAGATTGTTATGAATATATCAATTATGTGATGTGAATATAAGAGTACAATTATAATATACATCAAAATATATCAAATGTAATTTCTACTCATAGAGAAACAAAAATTATAAACTATGGTATACTTTTATTTTATTTTATTTTATTTATCAAATTTAAGTTTTAAAGGGTTTTTAATATTGATTTTATATATTATGTCAATACCTAACTCATGGGTAGTTCTGGGAGTATATAATATCCTACTCTTGGGAGTAGGATATAATTTACCACTCCCCAATCTATTTTTGTAATTTTGCTACATTCTACCTCTATACTTTTAAAAAAGTTAGGGGGAGTGGACAAAGTTTGGACAAATTGGTAAAAAAAAAATCTTGTTTGGATAAATTTGTAAAACAATTAAATTGTATGGACAATTTGGTAAAAAAATGAATGGATGGACAAACACACCACAAAAACAATCTATCAAAAATTAACTCTCTATGATTCTTTCGAAATGCCCCATATTTCATTTTGGCCTATTTATTAAAATTGCTCATTTCCATCATAAGAATATTACTGAAAAATTGGAACGATATTTACGAGGTTGATATTTTACACGAAATACGCAATTTTTTGAACCGTAAAACTTTAAGTGACCATAACTCGTGTTTACCAACACGAAAAATGGCGTTTTGTTTCTTCAAATCATTCATGTATCAGAGAACAACGATTTTGGGGGGGGGGGGGGGGGGGGGGGGGGGGGGGGGGGGGGGGGGGGGGAACTCCAGTTTTGAACTTATAATCAGGAGATATGACCACTTCAAGTTTTTTCGGCCAAAAACGCATTGACATAACAAAAACTCGTAATTACGAGATCCAAATACGACTAACTCTTTTTTTTAAAAAAAATAGTTGTTAGAAAGACGAACGATTCGAAAAAAAAAAGTCATCTTTTTTGAGCTCTTAAACATGAGTTATGCCCCCATAAGTTTTCCGATTCAAAAAAGTGGAATATTAGGTGCTAATTTTTTAAAAAGTTTTGATAAGGTATTAAATTTTAAAAAGGTGTTTTGATCATTTAAATAATTATATTATTATTTAAAACTTACCAAAGTCGCATAAAATTGATTTTTAATTAATTGTTTTTATATAATTGAAAGGACTGGAATTAATTTATATTTTAATTATTATTTTATATATAGTATACAAATATTAATATTTTAATAAAACACTAAATTTATATTTTACCCAACGGGTCGACCCTTTTGGATTGGGTTTCGAACCTATAATAACGGTCATTCCGGATTCGGGTCGAACGGTTCTTCTGGTCGAGATTTTCAGATCACCGACCTTGAAAATATCGGGTCGGGAGGGTTAGGTTTTAAAATCGGGCCATAATTTGACAAGATTAAGTAGTTATATACGAGCATTAACATAATAGTAATATGTGTTCAAAAACGTTCTTCGTGTGACATTATAATCTCATCGTATCTAAAATTAAATGAGTCAATATTCAGTAACAAGCATGACTCGCATAAAACCTCAACTTTGCTAGTCTTCCTTGAAGAAACTCTATAGTCATAGCCCTTCTACAGTTCTACATACAACTTATAAGTCCCACATTTTAAGACCGGCGCGTTAATCTATTTCCTCATTCACTTTTATCCAATTGTTGTGGAAGCTTGTTTTAGCCCATATATCGACTTTCTCAACTTACACACCTTATCTTCATTGTCCAGGGATGCAAATTCCTCGGATTGGTCCATATATACTTCTTTCTCAAGCTCACCGTTTAGAAAGGCGGTATTTACATCCATTTGGTGAAACTCCATATCATACTGAGCTACCAAGTTCAATACAATTGTTAAAGAATCTTTCTTTGACACCGTAGAGAAAGTTTCTTTGTAGTCAACATCATCTTTCTGAGTGAAACCTTTGGCAACAAGTCAAGCCTTATACCTTTCAATGCTACCTTTAGAGTCCCGTTTGGTCTTATAGATCCATTTCAACCAAGCGGCCTTAAAACCCTCAGGCACCACTACTAAATCCTATACCTTGTTGTTATTCATAGATTTCATCTCCTCTTCCGGCCAGGGCAATTAACCACTTTTCAAAAGTATCACTTTCCACGGGCTTATGGAACGAGACTGGATCCTCATTAATGCTCAAGTTACATTCAACCTCAATGTTATATGACTCGTAGTCATTTGGGATGGTTGATCTTCTTTCTTTGATAGATCGCTTTAATTGTTCTCATGGAACGTTGGCTAATCTTCTTTACCTTACAGATTGCCTTGGCTGTTCACGTGACATATTATTCTCCCCTTGAATTGTGACTTGATCATCATTGTTATTGTCATTTTGTGGCTCTTGCACCTCAATCATGTTAAGGAGACTGATCGATTGAAGAGAAAACACACACTACAAGTAGTTTGAGACATGTCCAACAGGTCGGGCGGGTCGAGTCCTATGGGTCGGGTGAGAATACCTGTCAGGTCGAATACGGGTCAAAATACCTGTGAGTATCTTATTTTTATTATGGCTCTCGGTATCGTTGGCATCTTTTGATCTCTATTAAAAAAAATACAAAACATGGTTATTTGGAGCATTTTTAACATTCTTATGTACGAATCAAAGTTTGTAGGTATGCGTCGGTGACCAGTGACTCTGGTTTAATAGATGGTGTTGGTGTATGCATCAAGTTCCTTTCACCTTTCAATAAGTATTGCTTAAGATCGACACTATCCATTTTAAATTTAAGATGAGTTAAATATTGTTTCTAAGGTAACAATGGGGTGATTTGATATGTATTTGACCCGTTTTGAAGACAAAATTTATGCTTACCTCTTGTGAAAAGTGAAGTAAATATTAGATTCTGCATTATTAAGTTTGAGACCATGTTATAGCGGCTTAAGTGAAATAAAAGATTATGGTAGTAGCATTACACAATAAAGCGATAGACTACAATGATAAACAAAGAAGTTATATTCCGTCCCACATCGAGCAAAGAATTCAAAGGAAATGACTTGTCAACATATAAAAGATGCAATGGGCTACTGTAATAAGCATACCTTTCTCGGCCTTTTGGCTAAGATCAAGTGTAGTATCTGTTCTTATCAGTTTAATATCTGATATGTGAGCCATTGGCTCACACGATATTAAATTTATTTTTTAAGAGGGAAGTCCCATTAAGGTAGCTTGCTGCACGGGTCTTAAAGTGTCGCCCATGCGTTGCACTATTGCGCGGGCCTGGCACACCTCCCCAATCCACTTTAATCATTTTTATATTTGCTACATAGTTTATACTGCATGGGCTTGACACGTCTTTTCACCCCACATCTATTTTTGTAATTTTGCTACGTTCTACCCCTGTACTTTTAAAAAAGTTGGGGTGAGTGGACAAAGTTTGGACAAATTGGTAACAAAAAAATCTTGTTTGGATAAATTTGTAAAACATTAAATTGTTTGGACAAATTGGTTAACAAATAAATGGATGGACAAACACACCACAAAAACAATCGATCCAAAATTAACTCTATGTTTCTTTCGAAATGCCCCATATTTCATTTTGGCCTATTCATTAAAATTGCTCATTTCCATCATAAGTACTCCCTCCTATTCAAGGTAAAACTTACTTATTTTCATTTTCGGATATTCGGGTTTTCTTCCCTATTTTCTTATTTGGATGATTTGTGTGCTCCAAATTTTATGTCATGTGGGGTAGTGTGTATTGTGTGGTCCAAATTCATTCATTTAATTCAAGACCCAAAATGAAAGGGGAAGTTTACCTTGAATAGGAGGAAGTATATTACTGGAAAATTGGAACGATATTTACGAGGTTGATATTTTACACGAAAGACACAATTTTTTGAACCGTAAAAATTGAAGTGACCATAACTCGTGTTTACCAACACGAAAAAAGACGTTTTGTTTCTTCAAATCATTCATCTATCAGAGAACAACGATTTTGGGGGAAAAAACTCCAGTTTTGAACTTATAATCAAGAGATATGGCCACTCAAAGTTTTTTCGACCAAAAACGCTTTGACATAACAAAAACTCGTAACCACGAGATCCAAATACGACTAAGTCTTTTTTTTTTTTTTTTTTAAAATAGTTGTTAGAAAGACGAACGATTCGAAAACAAAAAGTCATTTTTTTAGCTCTTAAACATGAGTTATGCCCCCCCTAAGTTTTCCGATTCAAAAAAGTGGGTTTTTCGGGTAAAGCGTCAACTCAGGGGTGCCGTGTGAATTTTCCGTTATATTGTCTTGAGGTAAATTTTGGATTATATTTTTATTAATAAAAGCACTTATTTATTTGTGGACCCTCCGTCGTTAGGGGAGTGGTGGACTAACTCGACACTTTTTTTTCCAAATTATATTTCTGGGAAAGATCAATGATTCTTTTTTTTGAGTTGGTAAACACGAGTTATGTATACTTAAAGTTTTACGGTTCAAACACGAATAAGAGGGAGTAGTAAAAAAAATGGTTGTCATACGTTACGACCGTCATATAGTAGAATATGCGATTAAGAAATTCGGTTATTTAATTACGTGCTAATTTCCAAAGGATTTTTATTTTTTGGTGTGCTTGTACAATCATTCAGTATTCTTTTCAATTTCTTTTATCTATTATATATTGCACGATCATTTATTTAAAACCCCTTCATCTTCTTCGTTTGTTTCCCTTTCCTTCTATCTGCGGCTCATCTTTTTCTCCTTTTTATCTCCCACTCCGTCCTATAGGGGAAATAGCATCAAGCAAAGTGGACTCCTCTTATCACAATATCACATTGGTATTATAAGCTATACTAGTCCGTCGTAAAGTTAACATGGGTCAAATATCTTTAAAAGTGGATTATTTGTGTTATACAAAATACGAAAGTTTGAATCTTTACTACGGATTATTAATTTTGATGGGTAACAAGCATACTTTAAGGTTGTGTATGAACTTCTAATTATTCGATTGTAGTTGAATGATGTTAGTTATTTTTTTTTTTGAATTTCTCTTGCTTGTTTTTATAAGTGAGGCTTACTGTTGGATTGAACTGCCTTGTGAAGCCATGTTGAATTCAAGCCCTTCTGATTATTAGCTACTTAGCTAAGCTTAATAGGTTATTAAGGGTAATTTGACGGTATAGAACAAAGGAAAGACCAAAAATTTTAACTTATCTTTTCCGTTCATGCTAGGTTTTGCGAATTTTGCTATTTATGTATATATGTTTAATGCACTTGTTGACCAATGACGTTTCGATATCGAAGCCTAAGACGGATATCCTCTCTAATCAGGTATATAAACTCATAAAGTTATCACTTAGATTTTGACTTTTATAAGCAGAGCATTTTCAGACTATTGAAGGACAAAAGTAGACTACTTTTGATATAACCCACACCGGCAGAGTACTCGACAAAACTCATGTTTATAGAAAGTGAGCGGAGCTTAATTGACACGACCTTACTTGAACAGGATCTGTTCTATAGGCTCGTACTTCTGTGTCCTTGTGATCTACAGAGGCAGGAATTTAAGTGTGCGTTGACGAACCCGTACCCATGCGATCAGAGCGTGATTAACGGCTGCCATTGTTTCACGGAACGCTGGTTTGCTGTAGATGATCGTTCCTTAGCTCACTCGTGGGCTTCAGATGGTCGCTTGGTTGTCTGAGGCACTTCCTCCTCCTTTTTAGGCCAAATAGTTCGAGCCGAAATTTAAGTTCTCCCAATTTTTTTTTCTAAAAAAAATATAATCGGTACATGTTATAAGAGTATTATTTAGCATAATTTTTAGTACCAAAATAACATAATTTGCAATTAATATAATATAAAAGTATTGAATTATACTTAAAATTGACTAAAAACGAACCCAAACTAACTTCCGATCGGAGCCTTACTGCGCTCGGGCTCGGCTCGAGTTTGGATGAGATCGTTGCTCGGGCTCGATACGACAGAGCCAATTCCGAGGGGTTGTCGAGCTGGCTCCTTGTATGCTGGGTATGATATCAATATGTTCGTCATGGATAAACAAGATCTTTTAATGGCGCAATGCAATAGAAAACTTTTAATATTATTCCGCTTGCAATCTCGCATTGACGTTCTCTGGTTCTCTCTCATGGAAACAACTTATTATTCACCTAAGAGTCTAAGACATTGAAACTAGTTTCTATGTGTATTTCTATAAAAAAAAATTGTATGGTTGAATATGTTGTATTTGAACATATGTGTACGCCTTGTCATTTGATGAAGCAGTGTACTTCATACATTTGCATGACTTTACTTGTTTAACTAATTGATTGATATGCACCTTTTCTATGTTTTATTTATTATTTATCCATTTTTTTTATCGTAAGTATATTCACCATTTGTATTTACTAAAACACACAATTTTTATCAAGCAAATAAACACAAAAGCTTTGAACGGGACTACAAAGGGTGAGAGAAGCTACTTCGTCATACAGTCATGAGTGCTCCGATTTTCAAATTCTGGATCTCTCCGTTTTCAAAACAAAGAAAAAAAAAAGTAACGATTTCAAAATTTCAATGATGGCTTTTAGTGTTTCTATCGTATCATTTTTCTTTCACAACTAAAAAAAAGACCTATCAAGGAAATGATATTATCTCGACTGAAAATCAACTATTCTTTTCGGGAAATAAATTATAAAATCAACAACAGAGAGAGTGGAGAATGGCGTGATGCGAAATTATCTCGACGAAAAGTAAATCAATTAAATACATTAAATAAAGATTATAAAACGGTACAAATAATAGTTTTTTACTTTTGTTTCCTAGTTTTTCATTTTTAAAAACTTTGATCGGATTCGGATATCCGATTTTAAAATTTTCCAATCCACACCTGACCCATTTTAATCGCAAAAAATCGGATTGAATATCCAATATAGATGGAATCCAGATATCCGGATTTTTTAATTCAGAAAGTGGATCAGAATCGGATAAAAATTTGTATCCGAATTTTTTGCTCATCCGTATATAATATACGTGTTACGAATACAATACGTATAATGGCTAATGAAACATCGCTTTGAATCCTTAAATACCACTTAACCTACCCTTTAAACACATACTAATATACTATACCCTTCTTATCACCTTCGAAGATACGTTAGAGCCAGTTCGGCCTATCTTTTAAAAAACTGATGTTTTTAGTAAGTTGGTTCTTAGAGAAAGTTATAGTTGCTTGGCTATTGTCTTCTAAAATTGTTTTTCAAAAAGTGCCTTTTTACCCGAGCAAATAAAAAGTAAATGGAAAGTATGCTTAAAAGTGTATCAATATAGATCTCTATTCATAGATAATGCACAAAATATGAAAAAGAGAATTAGTATTTATTTTATGCTGTTATAATGTTTACAACACAATACACAAAAGCGTATAATGGCCAATTCGAGTTTCACGTCATGTTCGGGTCATAGAATTTTGGGAACTGGGTCAACTTTATTGACCATGTTTACCAGAAGGAGAATGATCGATGGAAGAGAAAACACACACTAGCAGTTGTTTAAGACAAACAGGTCGGGAGTGTCGGGTTATACGGGCCGGGTCAGAATACCAGTCAGGTCAAATACGGGTCGGATTTTCGTCAAAATAAAACTTGTAACACCTTTTTTTTATACCATTTTTAAAATCGAGGTTTTTTTTAAAAAAAAAAAAACAAAAAAAACATTCAAGCATGTTTAATACTAATATTTTTTATCATATTAAATTATTATACTCCTTCCGTCCAAATCATTTGTTTGCCTTTGATTAAAATACTGCTCAGACATAATCTTCGCACACAAGTTTGTATTGGAAAAGCCCCACCAACATAATCCATATGACTATTCATGTAATAACAACTATAAACAATATTAATCAATGTAAATAAAGTAATTAAATTCAGGAAAAAACGAAAATAACTTCGGGAAATTAACTAACAAAATTACCGCTTCTTAACACGAAATTGAGAAATTTGGGTTTCATAAAGAAAACTTAAATGAAATATAAAGGGGTGAGAGTGAAGATATTTAATTAACAATTAATCTTAATCGATCCTTTGATAAAATAAAGCAACTTGATCTTCTATTGTTGTAGATGATCAATCCAATTAATGGAATAAGTATGCATGAATGCTGATCATTTTAAAAGCTATGAAAGCTAGTTTGGGAAAAAAATGATGATGGGAAAGGCGTGAGTGGGTGAGTCTTGCGAATGTTGTAATAGAGTATATAAAGCCAACGAAAAAATGGGTATTTTACGGGTTTTTTTTCCTGAATTCACTGAAGTTACCAATTTTTTATCGGCGTAGTAGTACGAGGTGCTAATGTTTTTAAAAAGTTTTAATAAGGTATTAAATTTTAAAAAGGTGTTTTGATCATTTAAATAATTATATTATTATTTAAAAGTTACCAAAGTCGCATAAAATTGATTTTTAATTAATTTTTTTTATATAATTGAAAGGACTGGAATTAATTGTATTTTAATTATTGTTTTATATATAGTATACAAATATTAATATTTTAATAAAACACTAAATATATATTTGACCCAACGGGTCGACCCTTTTGGATTGGGTTTCGAACCTATAATAACGGTCATTCCGGATTCGGGTCGAACGGTTCTTCTGGTCGAGATTTTCAGATCACCGACCTTGAAAATATCGGGTCGGGAGGGTTAGGTTTTAAAATCGGGCCATAATTTGACAAGATTAAGTAGTTATATACAAGCATTAACATAATAGTAATATGTGTTCAAAAACGTTCTTCGTGTGACATTATAATCTCATCGTATCTAAAATTAAATGAGTCAATATTCAGTAACTAGCATGACTCGCATAAAACCTCAACTTTGCTGGTCTTCCTCAAAGAAACTCTATAGTCATAGCCCTTCTACAGTTCTACATACAACTTATAAGTCCCACATTTTAAGATCGGCGCGTTAATCTATTTCCTCATTCACTTTTATCCAATTGTTGTGGAAGCTTGTTTTAGCCCATATATCGACTTTCTCAACTTACACACCTTATCTTCATTGTCCAGGGATGCAAATTCCTCGGATTGGTCCATATATACTTCTTTCTCAAACACTCAATGGGTTCTCTCTAATAAACAACCACTTTTTATTTTCATTGTCATTTTTGGTGCCGCATTTTCTATGCATATAGTATGATATATCTGTGACCGTTAATAGGAATTTACCTTTCCATTTCTTTTGAGGAAATACAGAGGATCCTAAGTTTTATTGTCCAATCTCATTTTCCATGCATGATTACACGTACTATGTAAAAGTAAATTTTTAAGCCATTTTCGATATTGAGTTAAGAAAATCTAGTTCCAATTTGGAGTACTTGGTTTTAGACATTTGTAAAGTATGTGAATAACATAACCTTGTTACCGGATCTCACATAATATCAATCACCAACATTTTGATGATAGGACACGACCTATTGATGAGGCGGTGTTAATGGGGTCGCTTTAGTGAGTTTGAAATACGTTATCGGAATGCTTAATTTATTCACAAGGTAATGCTTAATACATTATATCCTAAGCTAATTATTCGTATGATCATTCTAAAGATACAATGCAATAATGAACTAGATACAATATATGCAATAATGTAATTAAGGAGTGGAAACTGAATATGTTGATTGTTTGGTCTTGTGGGATTGTAGCCATAGACGAAGAGATTGGCGAGGGAAGAGCAATATCAAAGATATTAATATACGATAATGCGTAATTATATATTCAGTTCGCTTTTTGCAAAGCATTGGTGGAGTACGGCAGAATGGGAAAGAGCTTCATCTTGCTCAGTTTGTTATTATGCTGTATTAGTGTTTGGTTCAATTATGTAATAAATAAATATGGTCTAGTGAACCATATTATGTATGTATAAACCTTAATTTTACCGTTGCCAAAAAAAAAAAATATATATATATATTCAGTTTGCCACTGAGCTATTTTTTGAAGTTTGAGGTCGTAAATCAAAGCTCGAGTCGAAACTCATGTTAAAAGCTTGAGGCTTGCTTTAATGGACAAATCCGTAAGTGGAGATGGAGAATAAGTGGGCTTGAAGACACAGAGGGATGCGTGCGCGAACATGTATTGTACATAATGATCAGATATGAGCAGTAGTGTAACTGAATTGCGCGACACTTATGTGAAATATATACGCGCGACTGATGCACGAGGTTAGTGTGAGCTAAGCGCAACTCGCGTTTAAGAAAATAGTAGATGCTAGATGATTTACGCAAGAGTTATGTGAGGGTTCTCTAAGCATATGAGTTGCATGTGTCTTATGTAGAAGAAGGGTTGAAGTCCTTAGGTGGAGTTTGGTTCAACAAAGCGAAAGGTAATGGGAACATAAAAGTGACTAAAGAGGAAAGGGGAAAGGGAAGGGATTAGTCCAAATATTTATTCATGCTTGCTTGTTTGGCATGCTAGTAGCGTCATTGGTGTGGCTGCAATCAAAGGGTCAGTGTGGCAATGGTTGGTGTTGTGGTAGTAGTGGTTGGTCTTGATAATTTGTGGTTAGGGTGAGTGAGGGAAAAGGGAATTGGTTACCCTATGAGGTGGGGGGTGGATATAGAGGAGTTTGGGGTAAGGAGTAGAATCGCATTCCCTTTGTTGTTTATCATTAACCTTGATTCCTTTTCACTTTTCTTTAGACCTGAAGGCTGAACCAAATAACCTCTTCATTATTTGACTTCATCTTTAATTTTTGCGTGTCAAGCGTAGAGTGCATTAAATGTTTTAGTATAAAGAATTTTAGTCGTCTTAGAGCATCTAGCTCAAATGGTAAACAACAACCTTACTAACTTAACTTTCCACATCATATTTTTAAGCAACTACACATTTAAGCAACAAACTTCTCCAATGATAAGCTAGTACAATTTTGGCTTAAATGGACCCACATGTATTCATTTAACAGACTTATTTTCCTTGTGGGTCAATTTGAGCTAGTAGCTCCATGAAGCTAGTAGCTCAAATTGAGCTACTCTATGTGGCTCTCTCCAATAGTTGAGCAAGTAGCTTAAAATGTTTTTTATTTGCAAGCAAGTCCTTTTTTCCAACCATTGTAGATGCTCTTAGTGTAGAGATTCGGGTCATTAATTTATGTAGAGAGTTTTGTTAGCTTTAAGAGTCGTTAAGTGTGTATATTGAGTCTTATAAAGTCGTTAAATAGCTATTAATTATTTCTCCCAATATGAGCTTGAATTCCTCCCCAAGGATACCTCTTACGAGACCTAGTGAAACTTTGAATCCCCAAATTAGTCCATTTGTATCTACGGAAGAAATGATTAGATGACCTTTCAAATTATTGTGGTGCAATATGATAAATTAATAGACTAGTTAGGACTAGTATCCAAAACCTTTAAAGTTAGGCAATGCAAATAACGAAAGTTCTTATTGTTATACTTGAGGCACACGATGAGTCGAATAAAAATTGCTGGAGTATGATTTTGTGTATGATTTTGAGTTTGTTGACCCTCTTCCCCTTAAGCCCCAATACAAGCTATTATTGTAAAGAGTGTGATAGTGACGATGATGATGTTTTTGAGATAATGGAAAATAATTATTCCCTCTGTTTTTTCTTAATAATGTTCTCACTTTTTGAATATATGTGAAAAGTATTTTAATAAAGTGAAAATTTCAATAAGATATAAATGAACGAAGTATGATTTAATGCATTCTTTACCATCTTCTATGTTTCTAAGATTATTGACTCATCTTACGCTGAAATTGAAACAACACATGCTGCTGTTAATGATTCTTTGCGTCATAGTGATTTGAGCTTTGTCTTGACCCTTGATGGTTCTCCTAGTGTGATTGTTGAGGATGAGCAAGAGAGAGTGTATGTGATTTTTAAAAACGCTAGGGTGTGCTGTATTAAAGAGACTTGGATAACTTTTAATGATGGTGTAAAAAACAACACTCTTACGATCTCACTCCAAATGCACCTAGTTAAGTCCCGAGACTTCCACGTCAACTCAATAACAAGGGTCAAATAACACTAATAGGCAACACTTTAAATAACATCTAGGTGATTGACATACTAGTAAACTCAATACATTGCAAGTTCGCCAATTCAAATAAAGTAGTAGTAATGTTAACCACCTATTATATATATAGTTGGGTACAAACACATTGCAAGTTAGAAACGACTAAAAGACATTAGTAATGTAAACAATGTTACGTGTACAAGTAAATATCATAGAAATCCATACGGTATATGGTCTTTTAAGGGAAACCCCATGAGCACGTAGTCTCATTAACACGTACCCATAGATAACACGGTTAGACCCTAAGCACAAACTTAGTTGCGTTGTGTCACACCCCACACTTTTTCAAGCACAAACTTTGTAACTTAAGTTCATTCAGGCAAAAAAATTGCATATTCCGTTCAGTTTTTAAATTTCACTCCAAAATCCATATTTTATCCCCTTTATACCCTACTGCTATGTTCAACCGCTTCTCTTCTTCCCTCTTATAAGTACAAGTCATCTTATGTCAATCTCTAACCATTTCCACTAATTATCCCCATTCAAATCTTCTTCTCCTCAAGGTAATTATGTTTTTTCAATGCCATTATTTGAAGCTGATCACATTACTTCGCACACACGTTTGTATTGGAAAAGCCCCACCAACATAATCCATATGACTATTCATGTAATAACAACTATAAACAATATTAATCAATGTTAATAAAGTAATTAAATTCAGGAAAAAAACGAAATTAACTTTGGGAAATTAACTAACAAAATTACCGCTTCTTAACACGAAATTGAGAAATTTGGGTTTCATAAAGAAAACTTAAATGAAATATAAAGGGGTGAGAGTGAAGATATTTAATTAACAATTAATCTTAATCGATCCTTTGATAAAATAAAGCAACTTGATCTTCTATTGTTGTAGATGATCAATCCAATTAATGGAATAAGTATGCATGAATGTTGATCATTTTAAAAGCTATGAAAGCTAGTTTGGGAAGAACATGATAATGGGAGAGGTGTGAGTGGGTGAGTCTTGCGAATGTTGTAATAGAGTATATAAAGCCAACGAAAAAATGGGTATTTTACGGTTTTTTTGCCTGAATTCACTGAAGTTACCAATTTTTTATCGGCGTAGCAGTATGAGGTGCTAATTTTTTATAAAAAGTTTTGATACGGTATTAAATTTTAAAAAGGTGTTTTGATCATTTAAATAATTATATTATTATTTAAAAGTTACCAAAGTCGCATAAAATTGATTTTTAATTTTTTTTTTTTATAATTGAAAGGTATGGAATTAATTATATTTTAATTATTATTTTATATATAGTATAAAAATATTAATATTTAAAAAAAACACTAAATATATATTTGACCCAACGGGTCGACCCTTTTGGATTGGGTTTCGACCATATAATAACGGGTCATTCCGGGTTCGGGTCGAACGGTTCTTCTGGTCGATATTTTCAGCTCACCGACCTTGAAAATATCGGGTCGGGAGGGTTAGGTTTTAAAATCGAGCTATACTTTGACAAGATTAAGTAGTTATATACAAGCATTAACATAATAGTAATATGTGTTCAAAAACGTTCTTCGTGTGACATTATAATCTCATCGTATCTAAAATTAAATGAGTCAATATTCAGTAACAAGCATGACTCGCATAAAACCTCAACTTTGCTAGTCTTCCTCGAAGAAACTCTATAGTCATAGCCCTTCTACGGTTCTATATACAACTTATAAGTCCCAAATTTTAAGACCGCCGCGTTATTCTTTTTCCTCATTCACTTTTATCCAATTGTTCTGGAAGCTTGTTTTAGCCCATATATCGACTTGCTCAACTTACACACCTTATCTTCATTGTCCAGAGATGCAAATTCCTCGGGTTGGTCCATATATACTTCTTTCTCAAGATCATCGTTTAGAAAGGCGGTATTTACATCCATTTGGTGAAACTGCAGATCATGTTGAGCTACCAAATGCAATACAATTGTTAAAGAATCTTTTTTTGACACCGTAGATAAAGTTTCTTTGTAGTCAACATCATCTTTCTGAGTGAAACCTTTGGCAACAAGTCGAGCCTTGTACCTTTCAATGCTATCTTTAGAGTCCCGTTTGGTCTTATAGACCCATTTCAACCCAGCAGCCTTAGAACCCTCGGGCACCACTACTAAATCCTAGACCTTGTTGTTATTCATAGATTTCATCTCCTCTTCCGGCCATGGCAATTAATCACTTTTCAAAAGTATCATTTTCCACGGGCTTATGGAATGAAACTGGATCCTCATTAATGCTCAAGTCAGATTCATTCTCAATGTTATATGACTCGTAGTCATTTGGGACGGTTGATCTTCTTTCTTTGATAGATCGCTTTAATTGTTCTTGTGTAACGTTGGATAATCTTCTTTACCTTACAGATTGCCTTGGCTGTTCACATGACATATTATTCTCCCCTTGAATTGTGACTTGATCATCATTGTTAATGTCATTTTGTGGCTCTTGCACCTCAATTATGTTAAGGAGACTGATCGATTGAAGAGAAAACACACACTACAAGTAGCTTGAGACATGTCCAACAGGTCGGGCGGGTCGAGTCCTATGGGTCGGGTAAGAATACATGTCAGGTCAAATACGGGTCAAAATACTTGTCAGTATCTTATTTTTATTCCGGCTCTCGGTATTGTTGGCATCTTGTGATCTCTATTAAAAAAAATACAAAACATGGTTATTTGGAGCATTTTTAACATTCTTATGTACGAATCAAAGTTTGCAGGTATGCGTCGGTGACCAGTGACTCTGGTTTAATAGATGGTGTTGGTGTATGCATCAAGTTCCTTTCACCTTTCAATAAGTATTGCTTAAGATCGACACTATCCGTTTTAAATTTAAGACGAGTTAAATACTGTTTCTAAGGTAACAATGGAGTGATTTGATATGTATTTGACCCGTTTTGAAGACAAAATTTTTGCTTACCTCTTGTCAAAAGTGAAGTAAATATTAGATTATGTATTATTAAGTTTAAGACCATGTTATAGCGGCTTAAGTGAAATAAAAGATTCTGGTAGTAGCATTACACAATAAAGCGATAGACTACAACGATAAACAAAGAAGTTATATTCCGTCCCACATCGAGCAAACAATTCAAAGGAAAGGACTTGTAACCATATAAAAGATGCAATGGGCTACTGTAATAAACATACCTTTCTCGGCCTTTTGGCTAAGATCAAGTGTAGTATCTGTTCTTATCAGTTTAATATCTGATATGTGAGCCATTGGCTCACACGATATTAAATTTATTTTTTAAGAGGGAAGTCCCATTAAGGTAGCTTGCTGCCTGGGTCTTCAAGTGTCGCTTGTGCGTTGCACTATTGCGCGGGCCGGGCATTCCTCTCTAATCCATTTTAAAATTTAAATTACGATGTAATAAATTTAAGACCATTACATATAGAGTGAGCTAATTATGTCCCACATTATTAATATAACATCTGATATTTGAGTAATTGGCTCACACGATATTGATTTTTTTTTTTTAAGAGGAAGTCCCATCAAGATAGCTTGCAATTGTTTACGTTATACTATGCTGGAGGGTTTCCCATCGGACTGAAGCTCATACAGGTCCTCTCTGGGTGGTCCAGCTTTTTTGACGGGGTAGAATTGTAGAAATGACCAGGCTCAGTGCCTCAGTCCAAAGATTTCCCAAATAACATTAACTTAATCTCCCCGCCCTCCTTGCAGCTCAGATGAAAAACTTCGACATTATATTTACCCTATATTGTTTATACTAGTTTTAAACCCGTGCAATTTTGCACATGCCTGCTTACTGAACTTGTTCTAATTAAATATTGGCTAATGTACAAATATTTTAATTAAAATTCCACCAAATCACAATTAATTGTACTCATGAATACAATCCAATAAATCGAAAGGTACAATAATGTATATATAGAAGTTATTATACATAGTGAATATATATTCGTTTTTTGTAAAATTTAAGCTAATAACCGTAATTTCTTAGTAAACTTTTTAGAATTGCTTTGTTAACTACATTTGATCTAGGATTAGACTCGTTCAAAAAATTAAGTTTTTGCGATTTTTAAGTTACCATTATACTAAATGTAACAAAATGTTAAAAACTTGTACTCCTATCCCATTTGCATTGTCAAACTTTTATCTTGGAGGGATTTAAGAAAAGATAATAAAATGGGAATGCTTAGTGATTTTTAGTTACATTTCGTGATTACGGTCTAAATCATGTCATCACCGTGATGTGATTAAATCGTTCAATTTAATTTTCCAATGTTTAATTACTTCGTGGTTTTTAGTAAAGCTTTCAAATAATTTTTTTTCTTTATAATTTTTTCCCTGTAACAAAGTTTTTTAATTAAGCACCCTTTATTACAAAATACGGAGTATCTTTTTTAAGCAAATTATTGTACATGCAAAAAATTTTAGTATCCAGATGCTTTGTTGTTTAGTTTGGTATTATTATATCTTTTTAAAAATACTTATTTACTTTATTATATTCAATTTAGAACATGGAAATTTTAAAGTCATTTTTTATATGATAATTAAATATTGACAAAAAGGTAAAAGCGTAGTAATGTACTAATGTTGTTGATTATTGATGGTATAATTAGATTGTAATATATCCCAAAACTATTGACATATTTGAAGTGTTTTTGATAGCGAATCCAAAAAAAAACAGTATAATAGATGAGTTTATATTTTGTTTTAGTATAATAATCTTGTATCATATTTTTGGTCTATATTTTGTTTGTGGTTATATAAAGAGAAATAAGAAAGCTAGAGTAAGAAATGTGCACTTTACTTTTATGTTCACTAAAAGGGTGTAATTGAATTCTCTAAATGAACGTGGGTATTCTAAAGAAAAAAAAAGTTCACTTTTTAAAGCCTAAAAATAAGGAACCAATAGAATTCCTGTAAATGTTTTTGCTTTATTGTATAGAAGATGTGCAGGAGGATGTGTTGGAAAGAGCCAAAACCGCTAAAGAAAAAGCAGCCCGTGAAGCCTTATTAGCACAAGGACGAGTTACTCCGAGTTATAAAGCAAGAAATGCAGATGTTACAATCACTTCTAGTGAGAGCTCAGTGATTTCAGCTGTTATAGTTGAAACTAACGTCTCTACATCTAGTGCTGTTGAAGACAATGAAGATTCTAGTTCTGGTATTCCAATTGATGAGTGATGTTTGTCTTTGACGCACAAAAACATTAGAGTAATATTATAACGACTGATTAGAAGCCTACATGAAACGCAAATCGTAGCGAGTTGTAGAATTCCTTATCAGCTGACTATGAATTTGCAAAACACGCCTATATATCTTCATGTTTATATTTAAAATGGTGTTCATTTGATTTCCAACCAGCCATAAACAGGCTAATATGATGGTTCATGTTAGGGTGATCTCCCAACTTACGCTTGGCGGTTTGTTATTGTTTTCTACGAAGTAGTAATCTTGAGTAAATCGATTCAAATGTAGGTATACAATAAACAACTAAACACAACTAAGAAGTACTAAATACTGCCATTGATTCGATTCTTTGGCATTGCCTCATTTGATTAAAATATTCCTCACAAATCTTACACTAGTTACGTATGATGGTTCATGTGAGGCTAGTCTCCCAACTTACTTGGGGTAGGGTTATCGTTTTCTATTAATCTTGACTAAACCTATTCAAAATTTCAAATACAAGTGTAAATAAGTGTAATAGTAAACACAAAAGCTTTTACGAGACACTTGTATGTATGAGATTAACTCATTAACAAGACTCGGATATATATTGGCTAGTCTTACCAGACTCAAAAATACCTTGAAAGGCATACGATTAAAAACTGCTCTACTTGGGATTCTTAAAGGGTCCAACCCCATCGTTTTTAAACTGCATTATAAACGGAACAAGTCGAAATAATAATGACAATTATTTCAAAATCCTAAACTATTTATCATCCCTTAGTTACAAAATAGTGGGACATAACTGATGTTACAAATAAATGCTCAAGTATCTAACACGGCGAAGAGCTAAGAGATACTCATATATACATCCCACATTGCTAAATTACGTTAAGTACATGATATTTATAAACACTCGGCAGACAGTTTCAACTGCTGAGCTTAGTAACATGAGTTTGTAAATAACTTGAGGAATTAGTGCCCTCCAACCATGAATAGACTTGTGCATATTTCCAAGGAAGAAGCAATGGAGCAATAACTTGAGGAATAAAACGCTGAAATTGAAGTGGGAGCAATAGACTCGACAGACAGTTTCAACTGCTGAGCTTAGTAACATGAGTTTGTAAAAATAACTTGAGGAATTAGTGCCCTCCAACCATGAATAGACTTGTCCATATTTCCAAGGAAGAAGCAATGGAGCAATAACTTGAGGAATAAAACGCTGAAATGGAAGTGGAGCAATAGACTCGGCAGACAGTTTCAACTGCTGAGCTTAGTAACATGAGTTTGTAACTTAAGACCATCTCCAACAATGCTTTTGACATTGAGCAAAAAATTGAGGAAGAGAAATTAGTGCCCTCCAACCAAATAGACTTGTGCATATTTCCAAGGAAGAAGCAATGGAGCAATAACTTGAGGAATGAAACGCTGAAATGGAAGTGGGCATCTTCCATTTTTTAATCAGTTGGTCTCTCTTGTGACGGTTACAAGCTAGTGACGGACTAAATGTGACCATTTTATGATAAAAAGTAATCATCCATAAAATGTTACCAGTCATATAGTGGTTACATTTTCCATAAAAATGGTTATATTTGCTCCGTCACAAGCTTGTGACGAAAAGTGTCTGTCACAAATGAGAATTTGTGTTTTTTAATAGAATTGATTAACATTTTTTTATCATCCTTGCATTGAGCAATAATTGTAGAATTTTTATCAGTCTTGCAATGGAAGTGATTTACATCTTTTTAATAATTGTAAATTTATATTTATAAAAGTTATCAAAGTTGTAAATTTATATTTATAAAAGTGATTTACCGCTAAAAACAAATTGTAAATTTATAAAAGTTAAACCATTTGTTATATTTTATTTTTCTCTACAAATAGTGATCATTCTTGATAACATTTGGAAATATTTTTATATGAGCGATAAATGATGAAAGATAGAGGTGAGGCTTGAGATTGGGTACGAACACAAAATAATTCAAAATTATAATAATAAAAATAAAAATAAAAATGCATACTACAAATATCTTGACATATATCTGGACATTTCTCCTTATCTTGACATTATAATTCCTTTTTTAAGATACAAATATGTTAACTACAAATATCTTGACAGTATGGTAAATACAAATGCAGAGTCATGAATATTTTTTTATAACGTCATACTTAAAAAAACAAGAATTTAACGAAAAATTACCGTTTAGAAAACCCGAGTAAATTACTTTAATAAGTTTATAATATAAAAAATTGTGTGGGGTATATTAAAGTAAGAAAAATAAAATGATGAAAGAGAGTGAGATGAGGAATAAGTATAAATCATTGTTGTATGAGTAATTTGGTTGTTAATTGAAAAGTTGAGGAATAATGAGATGGATGAGTAAGAAGTGATGAGAGAGAGTGAGATGAGGAAGAGAAAAATTTGGGATTGGAGATGGTCTAAGTGGGAGCGTCAATGTGGTTGGATATAGATTTAGCTTATCGGGTTGGATCTTGTGCTGGCGGTTAGCTGACTTGCCCTGTCCAAGTTGGGAGTTGATCCATGGACTTTGGGCGAAGGCTCGGGGGTCGTGGTACCTAAAGTGGGGGGTGAAACGCGTGAGGCTGGTTTCACAGAGCAACGCTAACTTCCCTCGCCCTTCAGTGGAAGGGTAACGGGTCCGTGTCACTCAGATCCATCAAACACTCAATGGGTTGGATCTAATAAACAATCACTTTTTATTTTCATTGTCATTTTTGGTGCCTTTATTGTCCAATCTCATTTTCCATGCATGATGACACTTACTATGTAAAAATAAAGTTTTAAGCGAAGCCGAGACGGTGTTAATGGGGTCGCTTTAGTGAGTTTGAAGTACGTTATTGTAAGTATCGGAATGCTTAATTTATTCACAAGGTAAAGGATACATTATACGGAGTATAGTGGAGCTGTGGAGTTACAAGAAATCCTAAGCTACTTTTTCATATGATCATTCTGAACATACAATGCAATGATGAACTAGTTACAATATCACAAATTCTCATTTAAGACGGGGGTATCCGTCTTAAGCTTAAGACGGGTACCATATTCTCTCACAAAATACCCATCAAGGGTGAGTGGAGAAGCACATGGGGGTGCCCACCTTGTCCCCTCTACCCATTTTCTCTCACAAAATACCCGTCGCAAGATTCGACCCATCACAAGCAAGACCTACTGTTACAATATATGCAATAATGTAATTAAGGGTGAATACTGAATATGTTGATTATTTGGTGTTGTGGGATTTTTGCCATGGACGAAGAGATTGGTGAGGGAAGAGCAATATCTTTGATATTTATAAACGATAATGCCTAATTATATATCGCGTTTGCCACTAAGCTATTTTTTGAAGTTTGAGGTCGAAACTCATGTTAACAGCTTGAGGCTTGCTTTAATGGACAAGTCTGTAAGTGGAGATGGAGCTCAAGATGAGAGAATAAGTGGGCTTGAAGACACGAGGGATGCGTGCGCGAGCATGTATTGTACATAATGATCAGTAGTGTAACTGAATTGCACGACACTTATGTGAAATATATACGCGCGACTGATGCGCGAGGTTAGTGTGAGCTAAGCGCAACTCGCGTCTAAGAAAATAGTTGATGCTAGATGATTTACGAGAGTATGTGAGGATTCTCTAAGCATATGAGTTGCATGTGTCTAAGCATATACTCCCTCCCATCCAAACCAAAGGTTACACGGGAGGGAGCACAAGTTTTAAGAAAAAATTGATAAGGGAAGGGTAGTATTGAAATGGAAGTAGGACCACTTGAATATTTAATGTTAGTTGGGTGGAGTAATGGCATATTGTGTAAATATATAGGGTAGATGAGGAGTATTTGGTGTTATTTGTTACCCAAAAAGGAATGGGTAGTTTGGTTTGGATGGTCCAAATAAGGTAAGTGTAACTTTTGGTTTAAATGGGAGGTAGTAAGTTTTTGGGAGGATGGAAAAACAACTATTCCCTCATTTTTTTTTAATAATGTTTCCACTTTTTGAATATATGTGAGGAGTATTTTAATAAAGTGAGAACTTCAATAAGATATAGATGGAGTATGATTTAATACATGCATTCTTATTTCTTCACCATCTTCTATATTTCATGTTGGAAAATAAGGACTTACCTTATGCGGAAGCGATCGGATCGTTGTGTTCGCTACCTGCCCACTACCATATATCGTACCTCCGGCGGCTACTAGAGTCCCGGAATATGTCCACACCCCAAATTCCAAGTCACTTAGATGGTAGATTAACTAAGAGATTATATTAGTTGTGTATAGATAGAATGGATGAGATAGTTACTCAAACCATCTCTTGTCTTATTTATAATCACCTCACAAAGAGGAATTACAAATAAAGAGCACCAAAGGGCACCATAAACTCCCATTAAGTTTCACCATAATGGGGTAGATTAATATGGTGATAAATAGGATAATTAACAACCAAATTGAATATGCCCGTTACTAAAAACCTATTAAATACAATACTCCCACTCGGCCACTCAAGCCAAGACAGTATTGTTGCTTGGTCACGAAACCTAAGCAATACTTTTACTTGGTCACAAAGCCAAGTCAATTCTCCCACTTGGTCACACAACCAAGTTTATGACAACACAACTCAAAACAAAAAACAATCTCTTAAGTTTCATACGGAAAATGGGGTGTGCGACCATAAAGTAACAAAGTAGCATTATATTAAGTTACCATCAAACTAACATAACACTTTCACATTATCAACCCCCAAATCATTCAAAACATCACCGTTAGCATACACAGTCCCTATATGCTATCATAATCATTTAGTTATATACACAATATAACCCCTGGCCAGGAAATTATGGTGAAGTTGAATTGATCATTCCTTAAACACTAATAATAATCCATCTCAACTTAACTGCTTTCCTAACATAATCCATTGAACCTTAATCTTTTAGGTCCTTAGAATTCATATTAAAGTAGCAACATCAAGAATTAACTTCATATCATAGCTCCAAGTCAAAGGGCATTGAACAAAAGTGGACAACACAATCCATAGGATCACACAATGACAAAGTAGGGAATCGTTTTTCACTCCTAACGGTCGATTTATAAACACACATAGTATGATATATGTGTCACAACATAGCTCCCACTACGATGGGCATATCACGCTTCCATGTCGTGCAAATCTTAAGTCTAGATACTACTCAAGTATCTAACCCAAGCCACTAGATTGATATACTAAATATCCAACCTGACACTTGTGATTCGGTTATAAGCTTTAGTACGAAAATATGGTGTCTTTTCATACTTCGACTACAAAAGTCTCATCTTAGACTTACTAAGGCGACTATATATATAACGAGTCAATATCTTTTCCATACAACTCATGTACAAAGATAATCCTCAACACTCACTAAGTATTAAGTGACCCAGTCTCATCTTGCCCACTACACAAGTGTCAAGGCGACTACCTGTGTGACTAGCCAATCTAAAAGCTTGGTGATATCTTATGTGCCTCATCATGCAACAAATGCATATGAACATTTCCAAAAGATACAAAATCTTTAACCAAAAAAAAGTTCATCATAATCAAACACATCCACAACTCAACAAGATTAAAATTTAAGTTGACTCTTTTGCACAATTAGTTCAACAAATAAACTAATTAAGAACACATCTAAATAAAACGTCAACAATCTTGTTAGTTAATCTTACTTGATGACAACTCTTAGTTCCACACAAGAACTAATCTACTCTTACCACAAAGGCATGAGTAAAAATTACTTGATTACATATCATTGTGCATGTAGTGGATTGATTAAGTAACAAATTACTTATTAATCACAAAATTGACGTTCAACCATGTACTAAACAAGGTACACATCAAAATAACAACTACAATAGAACTAGAAACAATACTCTGGTCGTTTCTTGCACTTGATTATATGTTTAAACATAAAGACAATATTAGTTTCTTCTAAATACCAATATGTCAACAATTAACAAAGAGATACTTACTCTCCTATGTAATTTTGACATAACCACATTAATTCTACCATTCCAACTAAATTATCACACAAATAATTTATGAAAGTTGAAATAAATATGGAAGACCACTAACAAGTGGACAATTTTAAGAGATACAAAATTTATCATCTTAATCATTTGAGACAAACTCAACTGATTGATCCATGTATAAGTTTTCTCGAGAGACATGATTCGAGAAAATATTCTTTACATTCATTTGAAAACAAAATCCAAATAGATGACCAAAATTAGAAGAAAACAGAACAAAACCTACCATTTGAGAACATATCTCAAAATTATCTTAAACCTTATTATCATAACCACATTGCCACAATGTCTATCTACTCTCATAATAACAATCCATTTTTTATTACTTGGCGAAAAAAAACTCACTTACTTAAAGTGATAGCTCCCACTTACTAAAAGTGGTACAAAAAACCGAATAGAAGGAACAACTCCCACTATCCTCCGTAATGAGCAAAACCCCATAAGAACCGATCTTATGCTAATCCATATAACTTGACATACAATTTAATATTTGCTCATTAGTAGACAAACACTCATCTTTACCTCGAATCATGGAACTACTCCATTTTCTGAACATAAAGATAAGTTAAACTATCCTTGGTGTCTCAATGAGTTCACAAAATCTCCCACTCACCATAAGATAGGTTTTTCATTGTAACTAATACAAGGCAAATGTCTACTAATCTTCGCCAACACTTAGAAACATATCCAGGTGAATAAATATTGTGGGTCACCTAAACACAAAGTTTGACAAATGTTGAGGCATGTGACCAATCTATTACCCAAAACTTATTTGGAACAAGAAAAATTTCCTCAAAACATATTTAAGGAATCCTCCTTTAAACGAAAAAAACTTGATCAGTGTCATCCTTCACTCAACCATATCAAGTGATAATGTACAATTCCTCAATTAAAACAACATCTTGTCATAATGTTGGAATCATAAGATCAACGCACAGAAATTTCCTCTTTCGCACTTTGAACATATCAAAGAGTTATTCACAACCAACACATAAACCAAGAGTTCTTATTCTAAGTTCGAAGTCGATTTTCACTTTTATCATGAAATGTTTGAACATATCAAACACTTTACAAAATGACAAAATAATGATTACACGATCATAAGGCGTGAATCATCTCAAATGAAGAAGGAAAAACATACGGTCTCATGATACTCTTAACATTTAACTACCCACAAATAAAATAAAAATAGATTGAAATATAAAAGTTAAAAGACAATGAACAAATGAAAAAAATATATGTAATCAAGCAGAAGAATAAAAGTACTGCGGTGAACATAAATATTATGACCAAACACATAGTCATAACAAACTATTAACAAGAGGTTAAATAAAAAACCGTGATTTTCAATAAACTAATTACTGAAAATAATCATGCACCCTAAGTGCATAGAGAATTAACACATCAAAGTAGCACAAAGCCTATTTGAAATATAGTTTAGCATAGCTCAAGGTAAATAATCTATCGACAAACAATGGATTAAACAATTACGAGTTGGTGAAATACTGAGCACTGTCGGTAGGTTGCAAGCTGAGCAACAAAAGCAGATTCAGGATTTCCAGGTCAGAAATAAATTAATTCCTTTTATGTATTCATCCAATATCCAACTTAATATCCATCCACATTTTTTTTTCTCTACTCTTGTATGCAAGTCTCCCTTTCTATGTTTTTTAAGAAAAGTGTCGGATTAGTCAGGGTTGGGTTACTTGGGTACCGATCTTATACCTAGGGCACGAGTTGTCTTGGACACAGGTACAACCATATGAAGAGTCAAAGTAACATAGACTCATAGAGGAACGATAAACATTGTTAATCCTACACACAATGATACAGCCTATTTGACCATCTTTCTACTTCATCCTAAAAGTGGGAGCGCCATTTCTGAAGAACAGAAGAGTCAAATTGGCAAGACCCACTGTCGATCATGATTGCGCTGTCAAGTGGCTTGCCAGATAAAATTCAGTCTCCTGTAATTTTTTTCCACGACAAGAAAAAGTGCATTACCTTGTAATCCGCATTTAATTGGTTTGCAGAACAGCAAC
Organism: Heliosperma pusillum; assembly: GCA_022085475.1. Taxonomy (NCBI): domain Eukaryota; kingdom Viridiplantae; phylum Streptophyta; class Magnoliopsida; order Caryophyllales; family Caryophyllaceae; genus Heliosperma; species Heliosperma pusillum. The sequence goes on along the minus strand of JAIUZE010003270.1, from coordinate 48,135 downwards.
AGATAACAATAAGACAATTACTTTGCAGTAGTGAAAAACTTAACTGATTCGAGTGTCCGATTCAGTGGCCTATTTTGCTAATAGTCATTTTCTCGTGTATCAAACCCTTGCAGCAATTTTTTTTTACACAATTAAAAAACAAAGGCTAGATAGATCAGTACTTTGTGGGTCAATTAAAAAACAATAAGACAATTTTTTTTTACACAATTAAAAAACAAAGGCTAGCTTAACTTTCCACATCATATTTTAAGCAACTACACTTTTAAGCAACAAACTTCTCCAATGATAAGCTACTACAATTTTGGCTTAAATGGACCCACGTGTATTTATTTAACAGACTTATTTTCCTTGTGGGTCAATTTGAGCTAGTAGCTCCATGAAGCTAGTAGCTCAAATTGAGCTACTCTATGTGGCTCACTCCAATGGTTGAGCAAGTAGCTTAAAATGTTCTTTATTTGCAAGCAAGTCCTTTTTTCCAACTATTGTAGATGCTCTTAGTGTAGAGATTCGGGTCATTAATTTATGTAGAGAGTTTTGTTAGCTTTAAGAGTCGTTAAGTGTGTATATTGAGTCTTATAAGGTCGTTAAATAGCTATTAATTATTTATCCCAATATGAGCTTGAATTCCTCCCCAAGGATACCTCTTACGAGACCTAGTGAAACTTTGAATCCCCAAAGTAGTCCATCTGTATCTACGGAAGAAATGATTAGATGACCTTTCAAATTATTGTGGCGCAATATGATTAATTAATAGACTAGTTAGGACTAGTATCCATAACCTTTAAAGTTAGGCAATGCAAATAACGAAAGTTCTTATTGTTATACTTGAGGCACACGATGAGTCGAATAAAAATTGCTGGAGTCTGATTTTGTGTATGATTTTGAGTTTGTTGACCCTCTTCCCCTTAAGCCCCAATGCAAGCTATTCTTGTAAAGAGTGTGATAGTGACGATGATGATGTTTTTGAGATAATGGAAAATAATTATTCCCTCTGTTTATTTTAATAATGTTCTAACTTTTTGAATATATGTGAGAAATATTTAAATAAAGTGAGAATTTCAATAAGACATAAATGAGCGAAGTATGATTTAATGCATTCTTCACCATCTTTTATGTTTCTATGATTATTGACTCATCTTACACCAATATTGAAACAACACATGCTGTTAACGATTCTTTGCGTCATAGTGATTTGAGCGTTGTCTTGATCCTTGATGGTTCTCGTAGTGTGATTGTTGAGGATGAGCAAGAGAGAGTGTATGTGATTTTTAAAAACGCCAGGGTGTGCGGTATTAAAGAGACTCAGATAACTTTGAATGATGGTGTAAAAAACAACACTCCAAATGCACCTAGTTAAGTCTCGAGACTTCCACGTCAACTCAATAACAAGGGTCAAATAACACTAATAGGCAACACTTTAAATAACATCTAGGTGATTGACATACTAGTAAACTCCTCAAGAATTTACTACCTAACTGAATAGTCTGTAAAATTGTTCGGTTTAGACAATGTAACATAGTGGCCCACTATACGACCCAAGCCTCCACTTCAAACACCATGGTTTCATATATTAAATTTTTTTTTGAACTCGTTAATCATAGTTCAAAACTATAAAATCATATACTCCGTACTATATACTCCCTCCATTCAACTCCACACTACACTATTGTTTTATCACATTTGCCAACGCATGTTTTGCATCGTAAATAACTTTAGCTACGTATTTGAAAAAATTATAAAAGTTAGATATTTTTAATGTACTCCTAAAGACGAATCAAACAAGATCCCACTTGAATATATTTTCACTTATATATCGAGAGAAAATTGGAGTTGAATGCTCACTTGTGAATAGTGTACAAAAAGATACATACCATGTGGAGTTGAATGGAGGTAGTATTTGTAACACAAGGAAAATAACAGCATATAAAGTAGTACTTTTAATCACAAAAACATCATATTTCAACACAAATACATTGCAAGTTCGCCAATTCAAATAAAGTAGTAGTAATGTTAACCACCTATTATATATATAGTTGGGTACAAACACATTGCAAGTTAGAAACGACTAAAAGACATTAGTAATGTAAACAATGTTACGTGTACAAGTAAATATCATAGAAATCCATACGGTATATGGTCTTTTAAGGGAAACCCCATGAGCACGTAGTCTCATTAACACGTACCCATAGATAACTCGGTTAGACCCTAAGCACAAACTTAGTTGCGTTGGCTCTTAAATTTGGCATATTTCACAACATGGAAATTTATACTCCGTATATGTCTAATGATTGGTTAGAAAAATGACTTTGTGATTGTTTAGATGAACTAATTCTCTTGTTTGTTTCATTCATTTTCCTCGTGCCAACTTTGATTATTCATGAGTTGAGATATATGCATGTTTTCTAAATTTTAAGTTTGTCACTCCCATAAAAGGGTTTTTGGCGATATTTGCAAAATAGATTCTGATGATAATATTGTTATTTTAACATCCACTAATTACAATACTTATATCAAAATGATTGTAATTATTATGTCCTTTTAGTATATATTTTTAATTATTAACTACAGTAACTGATTTTTAACTCACGCATGGCATATTGTCTACAATAATTTATTATTATTATTATTATTATTATTTCACATTTATTTAATGTATACATAATAAAATTACAATGATATGTAATACCTATATATTTATACTCATACTTAACATAAACAAATTGTTCATCCGTCGAGTCCAGTTGGTCTAATTTCAACCCTAAATTAACTAACTAGTTATTTAGGTCTGGGTGACTTAGGTCAATTGTGTTACGGGGAAAAACTTACATGTCTTGACCCATGAAAAGATGGGTTGAACCATGTTTTGACAAATTTACCTTCAATACGCTCTTAAACTTGTAGCAAATTCATATTACGTAACTCTTACTCATTATTTGGTTATTCTAATCCCATGATACTAACTAAGCGTACCTTTCAATCTAAAGTTACGTAGTTTGCAAAATCATTTTTATATGACTATATATTAGAAGAGTCTGGTGTATTTCCTGAGAAGTATACATGATTTGCACGGTATCATAATTCTTATAGTTCACCGAGTGTGCACTATTTGCAAAATTATAGGGGTTGTGGATTTACTGGTATTCAAAAAATTATAATTATGTGTTTATGGACATGTAGAGATAAATGTAGTGTACATTTGCTATGACTTCACATGTCGTTTCTTGGCATTTTAGCGGCTTGTGATATGGTGAAAAAATAAAAAACATGGTTATTAGGAGTATTATTTCACGAATCACATTCTTTTGTATGGATCAAAGCTTGGAAGTATGCCGTCGGTGACTAGTAGTTTTGGTTAATAGATTATGTTGGTGTAGTATGCATCAAGTCCCTTTTATCCATTTTCTTTTTAAAGGAGCGAACTATGTCGCGGATAAGAATCGAACCTCCAATCTCTTAATTGGAGTAAGATACGGAGTAGCTTTAATACTTGAGCCAACTCATGTTCTTAAATTAAATCTTAGATTTTAAGTTAATAAGTTTGTGACCATGCTATAGCTTAAGTGAGATAAAGATACAGCAGGAGCATTACACAATATAGTGATAGACTCCAAAGATAAACACAAGTTCTAGTACGAATTAACTGATTTTGTACCACATCGAGCAAACAGTTCAAAGGAAAGGACTTGTCAACATATAAAACATGCAATGGGCTACAATAATAAGCATACCTTTCTCGGCCTTTTGGCTAAGATCAAGTGTAGTATCTGTTCTTATCAGTTTAATATCTGATATGTGAGCCATTGACTCACACGATATTAAATTTATTTTTTAAGAGGGAAGTCCCCTTAAGGTAGCTTGCTGCCTGGGTCTTCAAGTGTCGCCCATGCGTTGCACTATTGCGAGGGCCTGGCACACCTGCCCAATCCAGTTTAATCTTTTCTATATTTGCTACATTGTTTATACTGCATGGGTTGACACATCTTTTCACCAAACATCTATTTATGTAATTTTGCTACATTCTACCCATATACTTTTAAAAAAGTTAGGGGGAGTGGACAAAGTTTGGAAAAATTGGTAAAAAAAAAAATCTTGTTTGGATAAATTTGTAAAACAATTAAATTGTATGGACAAATTGGTCAAAAAATAAATGGATGGACAAACATACCACAAAAACAATCCTATCCAAAATTAACTCTATGTTGCTTTCGAAATGCCCCATATTTCATTTTGGCCTACTCATTAAAATTGCTCATTTCCATCACAAGTACTCCCTCCTATTCAAGGTAAACTTACTTATTTTCATTTTCGGATATACGGGTTTTCTTCCCTATTTCCTTATTTGGATGATTTGTGTGTTCCAAATTTTATGTCATGTGGGGTAGTGTGTATTGTGTGGTCCAAACTCATCCCTTTCATTCAAGACCCAAAATGAAAGGGAAAGTTTACCTTGAATATGAGGGAGTATATTACTGGAAAATTGGAACGATATTTACGAAGTTGATATTTTACACACAATTTTTTGAACCGTAAAAATTTAAGTGACCATAACTCGTGTTTACCAACACGAAAAATGGCGTTTTGTTTCTTCAAATCAGTCATCTATCAGAGAACAACGATCTTTGGGGGAAAAAACTCCAGTTTTGAACTTATAATCAAGAGATATGACCACTTAAAGTTTTTTCGGCCAAAAACGCTTTGACATAACAAAAACTCGTAACCACGAGATCCAACTACGACTAGGTCTTTTTTTTAAAAAATAGTTGTTAGAAAGACGAACGATTCGAAAACAAAAAGTCATCTTTTTTGAGCTCTTAAACATGAGTTATGTCCCCCTAAGTTTTCCGATTAAAAAAATTGGGTTTCTCGGGTAAAGCGTCAACTCAGGGGTGCCGTGTGATTTTTCCGTTATATTGTCTTGAGGTAAATTTTGGATTATATTTTTATTAGTAAAAGCACTTATTTATTTGTGGACCCTCCGTCGTTAGGGGAGTTGTGGACTAACTCGACAATATTTCTGGGAAAGATCAATGATTCTTTTTTTTTGAGTTGGTAAACACGAGTTATGTATACTTTAAGTTTTACGGTTCAAACACGAATAAGAGGGAGTAGTAAAAAAATGGTTGTCACACGTTACGACCGTCATAGGGTAGAATATGCGATTAAGAAATTCGGTTATTTTATTACGTGCTACTTTCGAAAGGATTTTTATTTTTTTGGTGTATTTGTACAATCATTCAGTATTCTTTTCAATTCCTTTCTCTATTATATATTGCACGTTCATTTATTTAAAACCCCTTCATCTTCTTCGTTTGTTTCCCTACCCTTCTATCTGCGGCTCATCTTTTTCTCCTTTTTATCTCGCACTTCGTCCTATAGGGGAAATAGCATCAAGCAAAGTGGACTCCTCTTATCACAATATCACATTGGTATTATAAGCTATACTAGTCCGTCGTAAAGTTAACATGGGTCAGATATCTTTAAATGTGGATTATTTGTGTTATACAAAATACGAAAGTTTGAATCTTTACTACGGAGTATTAATTTTGATGGGTAACAAGCATACTTTAAGGTTGTGTATGAACTTCTAATTATTTGATTATAGTTGAATGATGTTAGTTTTTTCTTCTTTTTTTTTGGAATTTCTCTTGCTTGTTTTTATAAGTGAGGCTTACTGTTAGATTGAGCTGCCTTGAGAAGCCATGTTGAATTCAAGCCCTTCTGATTATTAGCTAATTAGCTAAGCTTAATAGGTTATTAAGGGTAATTTGACGGTATAGAACAAAGGAAAGACCAAAATTTTAAACTTATCTTTTCCGTTCATGCTAGGTTTTGGGAATTTCGCTATTTATGTATGTTAAATGCACTAGCTGACCAATGACGTTTTGATATCGAAGCCTAAGACGGATATCCTCTCTAATCAGGTATATAAACTCATAAAGTTATCACTTAGATTTTGACTTTTATTAGCAGAGCATTTTCAGACTATTGAGGGACAAAAGTAGACTACTTTTGATATAACCCACACCGGCAGAGTACTCGACAAAACTCATGTTTATAGAAAGTGAGCGGAGCTTAATTGACACGACCTTACTTGAACAGGATCTATTCTATAGGCTCGTACTTCTGTGTCCTAGTGATCTACAGAGGCAGGAATTTAAGTGTACGTTGACGAACCAATAGCCATGCGATCAGAGCGTGATTAACGGCTGCCATTGTTTCACGGAACGCTGGTTTGCTGTAGATGATCGTTCCTGAGCTCACTTGTGGGCTTTCGGATTGTCGCTTGGTTGTCTGAGGCACTTCCTCCTCCTTTTTAGGCCAAATAGTTCGAGCCGAAATATATAAGTATTATTTAGCATAATTTTTAGTACCAAAATTACATATAATTTGCAATTAGTATAATATCAAAGTATTGAATTATACTATAAAATGACTAAAAACGAGCCCAAACTAACTTCCGATCGGAGCCTTACTGCGCTCGGGCTCGGCTCGAGTTTGGGTGAGATCAGTGCTCGGGCTCGATACGACCGAGCCAACTCCGAGGGGTTGTCGAGCTGGCTCCTTGTATACTGGGTATGAAATCAATATGTTCGTCATGGATAAACAAGATCTTTTAATGGCGCAATGCAATAGAAAACTTTTAATATTATTCCGCTTGCAATCTCGCATTGACGTTCTCTGGTTCTCTCTCATGGAAACAACTTATTATTCACCTAAGAGTCTAAGACCTTACTTGAACAGGATCTGTTCTATAGGCTCGTACTTCTGTGTCCTAGTGATCTACAGAGGCAGGAATTTAAGTGTACGTTGACGAACCAATAGCCATGCGATCAGAGCGTGATTAACGGCTGCCATTGTTTCACGGAACGCTGGTTTGCTGTAGATGATCGTTCCTGAGCTCACTTGTGGGCTTTCGGATGGTCGCTTGGTTGTCTGAGGCACTTCCTCCTCCTTTTTAGGCCAAATAGTTCGAGCCGAAATATATAAGTATTATTTAGCATAATTTTTAGTACCAAAATTACATATAATTTGCAATTAGTATAATATCAAAGTATTGAATTATACTATAAAATGACTAAAAACGAGCCCAAACTAACTTCCGATCGGAGCCTTACTGCGCTCGGGCTCGGCTCGAGTTTGGGTGAGATCAGTGCTCGGGCTCGATACGACCGAGCCAACTCCGAGGGGTTGTCGAGCTGGCTCCTTGTATACTGGGTATGAAATCAATATGTTCGTCATGGATAAACAAGATCTTTTAATGGCGCAATGCAATAGAAAACTTTTAATATTATTCCGCTTGCAATCTCGCATTGACGTTCTCTGGTTCTCTCTCATGGAAACAACTTATTATTCACCTAAGAGTCTAAGACATTGAAACTAGTTTCTATGTGTATTTCTATAAAAAAAAATTGTATGGTTGAATATGTTGTATTTGAACATATGTGTACGCCTTGTCATTTGATGAAGCAGTGTACTTCATACATTTGCATGACTTTACTTGTTTAACTAATTGATTGATATGCACCTTTTCTATGTTTTATTTATTTATCCATTTTTTATCATAAGTATATTCACCATTTGTATTTACTAAAACAAACAGACAATTTTTATGAAGCAAATAAACACAAAAGCTTTGAACGGGACTACAAAGGGCAAGAGAAGCTACTTCGTCATACAGTCATGAGTGCTCCGATTTTCAAATTCTGGATCTCTCCGTTTTCAATACAAAGAAAAAAAAGAGTAACGATTTCAAAATTTCAATGATGGCTTTTAGCGTTTCTATCGTATCATTTTTCTTTCACAACTAAAAAAAAGACATGTCAAGGAAATGATATTATCTCGAGTGAAAATCAACTTTTCTTTTCGGGAAATAAATTATAAAATCAACAACAAAGAGAGTGGAGAATGGCGTGATGCGAAATTATCTCAACAAAAAGTAAATCAATTAAATACATTAAATAAAGATTATAAAACGGCAGAAATAATAGTTTTTTACTTTTGTTTCCTAGTTTTTCATTTTTCAAACCTTTGATCGGATTTGGACATCCGGTTTAAAAATTTTCCAATCCACACCTGACCCATTTTAATCGGAAAAAATCGGATTGAATATCCAATATAGATGGAATCCAGATATCCGGATTTTTTAATTCAGAAAGTGGATCGAAATCGGATAAAAAATTTGTATCCGAATTTTTTGCTCATCCGTAGCTATAATATACGTGTTACATATACAATACGTATAATGGCTAATGAAACATCACTTTGGCTCCTTAAATACCACTTAACCTACTCTTTAAACACATACTAATATACTATACCCTTCTTATCACCTTCGAAGATACGTTAGAGCCAGTTCGGCCTATCTATTAAAAAACTGATGTTTTTAGTAAGTTTGTTCTTAGAGAAAGTTATAGTTGCTTGGCTATTGTCTTCTAAAATTGTTTTTCAAAAAGTGTCATTTTACCCGAGCAAATAAAAAAGTAAATGGAAATTATGCTTAAAAGTGTATCAATATAGATCTCTATTCATAGATAATGCAAAAAATATGAAAAAGAGAATTAGTATTTATTTTATGTTGTTATAATGTTTACAACACAATACACAAAAGCGTATAATGGCCAATTCGAGTTTCACGTCACGTTCGGGTCATAGAATTTTTGAAACTGGGTCAACTTTATTGACCACGTTTACCAGAAGGAGAATGATCGATGGAAGAGAAAACACACACTAGCAGTTGTTTAAGACAAACAGGTCGGGATTGTCGGGTTATACGAGCCGGGTCAGAATACCAGTCAGCTCGAATACGGGTTGGGTCAAATACGGGTCGGATTTTCGTCAAAATATAACTTGTAACACCTTTTTTTAATACCATTTTTAAAATCGAGGTTTTTTTTTTTAAAAAACATTCAAGCATGTTTAATACTAATATTTTTATCATATTAAATTATTATACTCCTTCCGTCCAAATAAATTGTTTGCCTTTGATTAAAATACTGCTCACACAGAATAAAAATAAAGGCAAACAAATGAACGGATCAGAAGGATTATTAATTATATTAACAGAAACTATAGAATAAGTCATTTTAAATAAGGCTCAATTATTGAAAAACATCTTATATGTTCCACTTTTTAAAGTTTAGTACCTTATCAATTTTTTTTTTTTTAAACTTAATACCTCTAACTGCTACTCCTATCAAAACTTTGTAACTTAGGTTAATTCAGGCAAAAAAAAAAATGCATATTCCGTTCACTTTTTAAATTTCACTCCAAAATCTACATTTTATCCCTTTTACACCCTAATGCTATGTTCAGCCGCTTCTCTTCTTCCCTCTTATAGGTACAAGTCATCTTATGTCAATCTCTCACCATTTCCACTAATTATCCCCATTCAAATCTTCTTCTCCTCAAGGTAATTATGTTTTTTCAATGCCATTATTTGAAGCTAATCACATAACTTCGCACACATGTTTGTATTGGAAAAGCCCCACAAACATAATACATATGACTATTCCTGTAAGGAAACTTAACTCCATAACTTACTTTCAAATTAACACTACAAGTATCCATGCCTACAACTAACTTTACGCAATAACTTGATAACAACTATAAACAATATTAATCAATGTAAATAAAGTAATTAAATTCAGGAAAAAACGAAATTAACTTCGGGAAATTAACTAACAAAATTACAGCTTCTTAACACGAAATTGAGAAATTTGGGTTTGATAAAGAAAACTTAAATGAAATATAAAGGGGTGAGAGTGAAAATATTTAATTAACAATTAATCTTAATCGATCCTTTGATAAAATAAAGCAACCTGATCATTTTAAAAGCTATGAAAGCTAGTTTGGGAAAAACATGATAATGGGAGAGGTGTGGGTGTGTGAGTCTTGCGAATGTTGTAATAGAGTATATAAAGCCAACGAAAAAATGGGTATTTTACGGGGTTTTTTTGCCTGAATTCACTGAAGTTACCAATTTTTTTATCGGCGTAGCAGTATGAGGTGCTAATTTTTTAAAAAGTTTTGATAAGGTATTAAATTTTAAAAAGGTGTTTTGATCATTTAAATAATTATATTATTATTTAAAAGTTACCAAAGTCGCATAAAATTGATTTTTAATTATTTTTTTTTATCATTGAAAGGACTGGAATTAATTATATTTTAATTATTATTTAATATATGGTATAAAAATATTAATATTTTAATAAAACACTAAATATATATTTGACCCAACGGGTCGACCCTTTTGGATTGGGTTTCGAACCTATAATAACGGGTCATTCCGGATTCGGGTCGAACGGTTCTTCTGGTCGAGATTTTCAGCTCACCGACCTTGAAAATATCGGGTCAGGAGGGTTAGGTTTTAAAATCGGGCCATAATTTGACAAGATTAAATAGTTATATACAAGCATTAACATAATAGTAATATGTGTTCAAAAACGTTCTTCGTGTGACATTATAATCTCATCATATCTAAAATTAAATGAGTCAATATTCAATAACAAGCATGACTCGCATAAAACCTCAACTTTGCTAGTCTTCCTCGAAGAAACTCGTATAGTCATAGCCGTTCTACATTTCTACATACAACTTATAAGTCCCAAATTTTAAGACCGCCGCGTTAATCTTTTTCCTCATTCACTTTATCCAATTGTTCTGGAAGCTTGTTTTAGCCCATATATCGACTTTCTCAACTTACACACCTTATCTTCATTGTCCAGGGATGAAAATTCTTAGGGTTGGTCCGTATATACTTCTTTCTCGAGCTCACCGTTTAGAAAGGATGTATTTACATCCATTTGGTGAAACTCCAGATCATATTGAGCTACCAAATCCAATACAATTGTTAAAGAATATTTCGTTGACACCGTAGAGAAAGTTTCTTTGTAGTCAACATCATCTTTCTGAGCTAAACCTTTGGCAACAAGTCGAGCCTTATACCTTTCAATGCTACCTTTAGAGTCCCGTTTGGTCTTATAGACCCATTTCAACCCAGCGGCCTTAGAACCCTCAGGCACCACTACTAAATCCTATACCTTGTTGTTATTCATAGATTTCATCTCCTCCTCCGGCCATGGCAATTAACCACTTTTCAAAAGTATCACTTTCCACGGGCTTATGGAATGAGACTGGATCCTCATTAATGCCCAAGTCACATTCAACCTCAATGTTATATGACTCGTAGTCATTTGGGATGGTTGATCTTCTTTCTTTGATAGATCGCTTTAATTGTTTCCGTGGAACGTTGGCTAATCTTCTTTACCTTGCAGATTGCCTTGGCTGTTCACGTGACAGATTATTCTCCCCTTGAAATGTGACCTGATCATCATTGTTATTGTCATTTTGTGGGTCTTGCTCCTCAATCATGTTAAGGAGACTGATCGATTGAAGAGAAAACACACACTACAAGTAGCTTGAGACATGCCCGACAGGTCGGGCGGGTCGAGTCCTATGGGTCGGGTAAGAATACTGAATACCTGTCAGGTCGAATACGGGTCAGAATACCTGTGAGTATCTTATTTATATACATGCTGGTTCTCGGTATTGTTGGCATCTTGTTTTTAATAAAAAAATACAAAACATGGTTATTTGGAGCATTTTTAACATTCTTATGTACGAATCAAAGTTTGCAGGTATGCGTCGGTGACCAGTGATTCTGGTTTAATAGATGGTGTTGGTGTATGCATCAAGTTCCTTTCACCTTTCAATAAGTATTGCTTAAGATCGACACTATTCGTTTTCAATTTTAGACGAGATAAATATTGTTTCTAAGGCAACAAGTGGGGTGATTTGATATGTATTTGACCCGTTTTGAAGACAAAATTTATGCTTACCTCTTGTGAAAAGTGAAGTAAATATTAGATTCTGCATTATTAAGTTTGAGACCATGTTATAGCGGCTTAAGTGAAATAAAAGATTATGGTAGTAGCATTACACAATAAAGCGATAGACTACAATGATAAACAAAGGAGTTATATTCCGTCCCACATCTAGCAAACAGTTCAAAGGAAAGGACTTGTCAACATATAAAACATGCAATGGGCTACGGTATTAAGCATACCTTTCTCGGCCTTTTGGCTAAGATCAAGTGTAGTATCTGTTCTTATCAGTTTAATATCTGATATGTGAGCCATTGGCTCACACGATATTAAATTTATTTTTTAAGAGGGAAGTCCCATTAAGGTAGCTTGCTGCCTGGGTCTTCAAGTGTCGCCCATGCGTTGCACTATTGCGAGGGCCTGGCACACCTCCCCAATCCAGTTTAATCTTTTCTATATTTGCTACATTGTTTATACTGCATGGGTTGACACATCTTTTCACCCAACATCTATTTATGTAATTTTGCTACATTCTACCCCTATACTTTTAAAAAAGTTAGGGGGAGTGGACAAAGTTTGGAAAAATTGGTAAAAAAAAAAAATCTTGTTTGGATAAATTTGTAAAACAATTAAATTGTATGGACAAATTGGTCAAAAAATAAATGGATGGACAAACATACCACAAAAACAATCTATCCAAAATTAACTCTATGTTGCTTTCGAAATGCCCCATATTTCATTTTGGCCTATTCATTAAAATTGCTCATTTCCATCACAAGTACTCCCTCCTATTCAAGGTAAACTTACTTATTTTCATTTTCGGATATACGGGTTTTCTTCCCTATTTCCTTATTTGGATGATTTGTGTGTTCCAAATTTTATGTCATGTGGGGTAGTGTCTATTGTGTGGTCCAAACTCATCCCTTTCATTCAAGACCCAAAATGAAAGGGAAAGTTTACCTTGAATATGAGGGAGTATATTACTGGAAAATTGGAACGATATTTACGAAGTTGATATTTTACACACAATTTTTTGAACCGTAAAAATTTAAGTGACCATAACTCGTGTTTACCAACACGAAAAATGGCGTTTTGTTTCTTCAAATCAGTCATCTATCGGAGAACAACGATCTTTGGGGGAAAAACTCCAGTTTTGAACTTATAATCAAGAGATATGACCACTTAAATTTTTTTCGGCCAAAAACGCTTTGACATAACAAAAACTCGTAACCACGAGATCCAACTACGACTAGGTCTTTTTTTAAAAAAAATAGTTGTTAGAAAGACGAACGATTCGAAAACAAAAAGTCATCTTTTTTGAGCTCTTAAACATGAGTTATGTCCCCCTAAGTTTTCCGATTAAAAAAATTGGGTTTCTCGGGTAAAGCGTCAACTCAGGGGTGCCGTGTGATTTTTCCGTTATATTGTCTTGAGGTAAATTTTGGATTATATTTTTATTAGTAAAAGCACTTATTTATTTGTGGACCCTCCGTCGTTAGGGGAGTTGTGGACTAACTCGACAATATTTCTGGGAAAGATCAATGATTCTTTTTTTTTGAGTTGGTAAACACGAGTTATGTATACTTTAAGTTTTACGGTTCAAACACAAATAAGAGGGAGTAGTAAAAAAATGGTTGTCACACGTTACGACCGTCATAGAGTAGAATATGCGATTAAGAAATTCGGTTATTTTATTACGTGCTACTTTCGAAAGGATTTTTATTTTTTTGGTGTATTTGTACAATCATTCAGTATTCTTTTCAATTCCTTTCTCTATTATATATTGCACGTTCATTTATTTAAAACCCCTTCATCTTCTTCGTTTGTTTCCCTACCCTTCTATCTGCGGCTCATCTTTTTCTCCTTTTTATCTCGCACTTCGTCCTATAGGGGAAATAGCATCAAGCAAAGTGGACTCCTCTTATCACAATATCACATTGGTATTATAAGCTATACTAGTCCGTCGTAAAGTTAACATGGGTCAGATATCTTTAAATGTGGATTATTTGTGTTATACAAAATACGAAAGTTTGAATCTTTACTACGGAGTATTAATTTTGATGGGTAACAAGCATACTTTAAGGTTGTGTATGAACTTCTAATTATTTGATTATAGTTGAATGATGTTAGTTTTTTCTTCTTTTTTTTTGGAATTTCTCTTGCTTGTTTTTATAAGTGAGGCTTACTGTTAGATTGAGCTGCCTTGAGAAGCCATGTTGAATTCAAGCCCTTCTGATTATTAGCTAATTAGCTAAGCTTAATAGGTTATTAAGGGTAATTTGACGGTATAGAACAAAGGAAAGACCAAAATTTTAAACTTATCTTTTCCGTTCATGCTAGGTTTTGGGAATTTCGCTATTTATGTATGTTAAATGCACTAGCTGACCAATGACGTTTTGATATCGAAGCCTAAGACGGATATCCTCTCTAATCAGGTATATAAACTCATAAAGTTATCACTTAGATTTTGACTTTTATTAGCAGAGCATTTTCAGACTATTGAGGGACAAAAGTAGACTACTTTTGATATAACCCACACCGGCAGAGTACTCGACAAAACTCATGTTTATAGAAAGTGAGCGGAGCATAATTGACACGACCTTACTTGAACAGGATCTGTTCTATAGGCTCGTACTTCTGTGTCCTTGCGATCAGAGCGTGATTAACGGCTGCCATTGTTTCACGGAACGCTGGTTTGCTGTAGATGATCGTTCCTGAGCTCACTTGTGGGCTTTCGGATGGTCGCTTGGTTGTCTGAGGCACTTCCTCCTCCTTTTTAGGCCAAATAGTTCGAGCCGAAATTTATAAGTTATCCCAATTTTTTTTTTTTTTTCTAAAAAACAAATATAATCGGTACATGTTATAAGAATATTATTTAGCATAATTTTTAGTACCAAAATTACATATAATTTGCAATTAGTATAATATTAAAGTATTGAATTATACTATAAAATGACTAAAAACGAGCCCAAACTAACTTCCGATGGGAGCCTTACTGCGCTCGGGCTCGGCTCGAGTTTGGGTGAGATCAGTGCTCGGGCTCGATACGACTGAGCCAACTCCGAGGGGTTGTCGAGCTGGCTCCTTGTATACTGGGTATGAAATCAATATGTTCGTCATGGATAAACAAGATCTTTTAATGGCGCAATGCAATAGAAAACTCTTAATATTATTCCGCTTGCAATCTCGCATTGACGTTCTCTGGTTCTCTCTCATGGAAACAACTTATTATTCACCTAAGAGTCTAAGACATTGAAACTAGTTTCTATGTGTATTTCTATAAAAAAAAATTGTACGGTTGAATATGTTGTATTTGAACATATGTGTACGCATTGTCATTTGATTAAGCGGTGTACTTCATACATTTGCATGACTTTACTCGTTTAACTAATTGATTGATATGCACCTTTTCTATGTTTTATTTATTTATCCATTTTTTATCATAAGTATATTCACCATTTGTATTTACTAAAACAAACAGACAATTTTTATGAAGCAAATAAACACAAAAGCTTTGAACGGGACTACAAAGGGCAAGAGAAGCTACTTCGTCATACAGTCATGAGTGCTCCGATTTTCAAATTCTGGATCTCTCCGTTTTCAATACAAAGAAAAAAAAGAGTAACGATTTCAAAATTTCAATGATGGCTTTTAGCGTTTCTATCGTATCATTTTTCTTTCACAACTAAAAAAAAGACATGTCAAGGAAATGATATTATCTCGAGTGAAAATCAACTTTTCTTTTCGGGAAATAAATTATAAAATCAACAACAAAGAGAGTGGAGAATGGCGTGATGCGAAATTATCTCAACAAAAAGTAAATCAATTAAATACATTAAATAAAGATTATAAAACGGCAGAAATAATAGTTTTTTACTTTTGTTTCCTAGTTTTTCATTTTTCAAACCTTTGATCGGATTCGGACATCCGGTTTAAAAATTTTCCAATCCACACCTGACCCATTTTAATCGGAAAAAATCGGATTGAATATCCAATATAGATGGAATCCAGATATCCGGATTTTTTAATTCAGAAAGTGGATCGAAATCGGATAAAAAATTTGTATCCGAATTTTTTGCTCATCCGTAGCTATAATATACGTGTTACATATACAATACGTATAATGGCTAATGAAACATCACTTTGGCTCCTTAAATACCACTTAACCTACTCTTTAAACACATACTAATATACTATACCCTTCTTATCACCTTCGAAGATACGTTAGAGCCAGTTCGGCCTATCTATTAAAAAACTGATGTTTTTAGTAAGTTTGTTCTTAGAGAAAGTTATAGTTGCTTGGCTATTGTCTTCTAAAATTGTTTTTCAAAAAGTGTCATTTTACCCGAGCAAATAAAAAAGTAAATGGAAATTATGCTTAAAAGTGTATCAATATAGATCTCTATTCATAGATAATGCAAAAAATATGAAAAAGAGAATTAGTATTTATTTTATGTTGTTATAATGTTTACAACACAATACACAAAAGCGTATAATGGCCAATTCAAGTTTCACGTCACGTTCGGGTCATAGAATTTTGGAAACTGGGTCAACTTTATTGACCACGTTTACCAGAAGGAGAATGATCGATGGAAGAGAAAACACACACTAGCAGTTGTTTAAGACAAACAGGTCGGGATTGTCGGGTTATACGAGCCGGGTCAGAATACCAGTCAGCTCGAATACGGGTTGGGTCAAATACGGGTCGGATTTTCGTCAAAATATAACTTGTAACACCTTTTTTTAATACAATTTTTAAAATCGAGGGTTTTTTTTAAAAAACATTCAAGCATGTTTAATACTAATATTTTTATCATATTAAATTATTATACTCCTTCCGTCCAAATAATTTGTTTGCCTTTGATTAAAATACTGCTCACACAGAATAAAAATAAAGGCAAACAAATGAACGGATCAGAAGGATTATTAATTATATTAACAGAAACTATAGAATAAGTCATTTTAAATAAGGCTCAATTATTGAAAAACACCTTATATGTTCCACTTTTTAAAGTTTAGTACCTTATCAATTTTTTTTTTTTAAACTTAATACCTCTAACTGCTACTCCTATCAAAACTTTGTAACTTAGGTTAATTTTGGCAAAAAAAAATGCATATTCCGTTCACTTTTTAAATTTCACTCCAAAATCTACATTTTATCCCTTTTACACCCTAATGCTATGTTCAGCCGCTTCTCTTCTTCCCTCTTATAGGTACAAGTCATCTTATGTCAATCTCTCACCATTTCCACTAATTATCCCCATTCAAATCTTCTTCTCCTCAAGGTAATTATGTTTTTTCAATGCCATTATTTGAAGCTAATCACATTACTTCGCACACATGTTTGTATTGGAAAAGCCCCACCAACATAATCCATATGACGACCATTTTTTTACATTGATATTTGATATTAAATGTAAGTAATTGTAGGTAACATTTTGAAAACTAGGAAACAAAAGTAAAAAATTATTATTACTTCGCATATTCTACCCTATGACGGTCGTAACGTGTGACAACCAATTTTTTACTACTCCCTCTGATTCGTGTTTGAACCGTAAAACTTTAAGTACACATAACTCGTGTTTACCAACTAAAAAAAAAGAATCATTGATCTTTCCCAGAAATATGATTTGGAAAAAAACGTGTCTTAAAGTTATTTATAACTATAAAATAATCATACGATTTTTTTTTACCAATTTGTCCAAACTTTGTATACTTAAAGTTTTACGGTTCAAAATCGTATGATTATTTTATAGTTATAAATAACTTTAAGACACTTTTTTTTCCAAATCATATTTCTGGGAAAGATCAATGATTCTTTTTTTTGAGTTGGTAAACACGAGTTATGTATACTTAAAATTTTACGGTTCAAACACGAATCAGAGGGAGTAGTAATTGTAGACACCAAATTTTTATATTTTGGTATCTATTTATTTCGTAATAATTTTAGTATTAAAAGATAATTATCAATAAAAATTGTGATAATATCTTAGATCTAGAATATATTTTTACCTTGTCATCTAAGATACTACAATTATAAATATAAAGTTTATGTTTAGGGTTAGAGGAGAGCAGATGTATTAAGTCAAAAGACTTTTTCTTCCTACTACCAAATTGTAGGCAAGATGGAATAAGTCACAAAAAAAAGACCTCATCATCTCCCTACGGGATTAAGTCGATAAGACCCTCGTAGTAAATATAAAAACCCTAACCCTTAGGATGGAATCAAGAGATCTACGAAAGTTGTAACCTTCACTCTTTCAGTTATAAAATAAAATCTTGTTTCCCTTATTATTTTCGTCATAAATTTTATGGTTTACAAATTGGCACGCTCGGTGGGACAATTTTCGCTCTTCATCTCCATTCAAGGATCAAATTCAGTAGAAACGGTTCGAGACAAAGTTGCAACCGACATCAAGTCTCTACAACTAGTCTCGAGGGGGCATTTGTAGACACCAAAATTTTATATTTTGGTATCTATTATTTTATATAGTATATTTAGTATTTAAAGATAATTATCAAAAAAATATTGTGATATTATCTTAGGATACTCTAGATATTTAATTATCGTCTTGCCCTCTAAGATACTACAACTATAAATATAGAGCTTATGTTTAGGGTTAGAGGAGAACAAATGTATTAAGTCAAAAGACCCTGTCTTCCTACTACCAAATTGTAGGCAAAATGGAATAAGTAACAAAAAAAAGACCTCATCATCTCCCTACGGGATTAAGTCGATAAGACCCTCGTAGTACTATCAAAACCTAGCCCTTAGGATGGAATCAAGAGAGTCACGAAAGTTGTAACCCTCAATCTTTCAGTTTTAAAATAAATTCTTATTTTCCATATATTATTTTTGTTCTAAATTTTATGGTTTACAGTAATAATAAGGATTAAGAAACGAATCAAATAAATACATTAAATAAGGATTATAAAACAACAGAAATAATAATTTTTACTTTTGTTTCCTAGTTTTTAAAACTTTTTTTTTTTTAAAGTTATGATCGGATACAGATATCCGATTTTAAAATTTTCCATTCCTTATCTGATCCAATTTAATCGGAAAAAATCGGATTGAATATCCAATTTATATGGCATCCAGATATCCGGATTTTTTAGTTAAGAAACTAGATCGAAATCGGATAAAAAATCCATATCATAAATTTTTGCTCATCCCTAACTATAATATACATGTGTTACGAATACAATACGTATAATGGTTAATGAAACGCCGCTTTGGCACCTGAAATATCACTTAAGCTACTCGCTAAACACATACTATACCCTTCTTCTCACCTTTGAAGATATGTTAGAGCCACTTTGATCTAACTTTTAAGAAACTGAGATTTTTAGTAAGTTGTTTCTTAGAGAAAGTTGCAGTTGCTTAGCTATTGTCTTCTAAAACTGTTTTTGGCCTATTCTCCGGTCCATCATTTCTTAAGATACCGGTTTTGGGCCAAGTTCGAACCTAAACCGGTTTTTTCCGGTCTGGACCAAAAAGACCGGAAATATTATCATTTGATTTTTTCCCTTAAAATAATATTTTTAGAATGGAATTTGAAAAAGTGAGCATATAATGACTAATTACGGTTGAACCGGTCTGGTCTTTGACCAAAAAACTAGTTTTAAACCCGTGCATAAAATGTACGGGTCGTATTATCATAATTGCATGCGCTATTATTGGACACATGAACTAAATAGTTTAAAATTAAAAAAACGTGTATTAAGTATGCTAAAACGTGGAAGTAATTGACGTAGACTCACTAAAAAAAATACCCATTTATAAAAATTACACATATAGGGGTGACCATTTACATTTAAATTTCATTATAATATTTTTATTAGTTTGTGTATTAGGTCGGTCCCCTTGTTCCTTGTTAGAAATACGGAGTACGATCCACAGAATGATACTCAGCTAAAAGCCTAGAAGCGTAGTTCCTTATCTAATCTATAGTCTATATTTAGATCAGTTGAGTTTGTTGTACTAATTTCAACCAAACATATCTGATTTTTATTACTTCGATTTTTATCCTTCATTAACTTTTTAGGTTTATATATGCATTTTTTATTTTTTGGCGTCTTAAGATTGCAAAAACTTGGCGTCTTAATGGGTTATACACTTATACGGAATAGGACACAGTTTAAGTACCCCGTCTAATTTTGATGTTTGATGATATTATATTCATTTTTATTAATGTTGATAACTCTATCCATGAATTTTTTTTCTACACATATTTTTATTTTTGATTGATTTCTATCTTATAAGCATTTTTTTTTCTTTTTTTTTTACGCTTCTTAAATTCATATTTTTAGTATTAATAATTTATTTCTATTTTTCATCCAGTCTTTTTATTTTACTAATTCTTATGATAAATTTTTATTTCAATTAAATAAATGGCTATTATAAATTTATGATCAAATTACTTTCTTTTTCACCATTATTTTTTTTGTTTTATTGGAAGTAAATTGTATTAATTCAAATTACTGAATACTTAACATTTATTTTTATTATATTACTGTTTTTTTGTTTAGTATATACATTAAATTGATGGACTTAATTATTATTATTATTTTACATTATAGTTTATGTATGTTCAGATTTTATAATATAGGTCGACAGACTTAATTAACGAATTTACTACTCCTATACCTGTCAAGACTTGACCTGACTCGTAAACCCGACCTGGTATTAAAGGTCAAAGACCCGTCCGCTTATCTTGACTCGCAACCCAATTGTTCAAAACCGACCCATTGGTCTGTTTATCAAATTAATAAAATGGAGTATGCTTCATATTATTAGGGGCGGACTCGTTTGAGAGGTACAATTTGTCTTCGAAAAAGCTTAATTTGGCTCATATACCTCCCTTAGAATCCATATAAATTACTCAGCTTGCTTACTAACCCTAGATTCCGTATGATTTACTATCACTCTCCTATTGATTGCCTCTCACCTTCCGCCGCCCCCAACAGCCCCTCTCACTTCCTTCTCAGTTCGCAGTACAAAAAGCACAATAGTCCATTCTACTTTAAATTTACTCCTTTATCTCATTTTCCTTCTTATTCTAATTTTCCTTAACATCACATAAACAATATGCATCCTATCAAATTTTACTAATTTCTTAGTTTAGATTTGTCATCAGAACTCTTATTCAGGGTGGCAATCGAAGGCGTATGTCTTACAAATTATTTATCTTTTTACTTTTTAACACTGTATATTTGATTATTCATAAGTATAAAATTCATCGTTGAATAATTTCTCGAACAAAATTATTTATGTTTTCTATGATTTTTTTCATTTCAAGTTATTTGTCTTTTTACTTTTTAACATTGTATATTTGGTTTTTTTCATAAGTATATAGTCGAATAATTTCTCGAACAAAATTATTTCTGTTTTCTATGATATTTTTCATTTTTTTTATATTAATGATATTTCTCCTTATTATAAATTTATAATATATGGTTTGAAAATGTATAGTATATTAATTTAAAGGAGATGCATGTTTGGAGTAAACTTCAGGAGTAATTATATCTGATGAAGAACGTGGGAAGCCTACCTCATCAATAAAAAAAAAGTTACTTTTTCAAAATTTGTATTTTCTTTTTGTATATTATTTTTGGAATAAAAATTTTTGAATTATTTTTATTTTTGTATAAATTAATTTTTTGATTGTGTATGGACTGAAATATTTATGAGATGTAAAATTTCATATTGTGGGAATTGTAATATTATTTCTGGAATATAAAATTTCAAATCATTTTTATTTTTGTATATTATTCCTGGATTATAAAATATCTACTCCCTTTTTTTTTTATGAATGTAATTTTAAAAAATTTTGACTTAAATTTTATTTATATTTATATAATTAGATCATATTTATAACTCCAATAAAGAATGTAGGATATGTAGAATAGTTGGAGAGTGATAGAGAGAGTAATTAAATAGAGAGAGCATGAAAGAGAGTAAATAAATAGTGTGAAATTTATGTGGGTCCTACTTGCTAAGAAAAAGGGGAAAAAGAAGGGTTTTTTTCCAGCCAATAGGAGGGCTGGAAAAAAACTCCCCTTTTATATATAGGGGTGATTTTCGGTACGGAGTTTTGTAATTCGTGTGGCCCAATCCCGAATTTTTGTCGACTCCGGTTCAAGTCCGGTCCGGTTTTGGATCAGTGCACAACCCTATTGGTGAGTGAAGAGGATATAATGGTGTGTTTTTAGGTTAGGGTGAGAGAGAGAAGTGAAATGGAGATAGAGAGAGGCCGTGGAAATGAGAGAAATGGAGTGAGGATAGAGAAGGAGTGTGTTAGGGTGTGTTTAGATTTAATCTAATCCCTTCGTTTGGATCTAACCTTGGCTCTTCATTTTCTTAGTCCAAGGGCCTAGATGATGACTTTTGGACTCAATGTTTAGGGTGGACTCATACGATCTAAAATACATGCGCGCACACACCGACGTACATTATACTAAGTGAACTTAGATCATTTATCGATTTATCCATTTATCGTCGCGCTAATGCAGACTACCATGACAATTGAAACTTTCCTTACTAAAATAAGAATTGCTTTATTTATAGAAATTACTAAAAATTGTAATTATTACAAAAACAATAATGTAGAAAACTTAACGTTTTATAAAAATAGATATTATTAGGTCATGAGACATATATAATATTTTGGTACATATAAAATTTATAATTCATTTATAAGAAGACACTTAAAATACAAATCCAATTCATTTAAAAATGACTCTACGCCGAATTGGTCAAAAACCCAAAACACTAAAGCTTATAGATTTTTTTTGGAACAACATAGTCCCACTATAAAACTCATAACTAAATCAATAAAAATCGAAACGACGCACAGTAAATGGGGTGTAGGCGGTATGATTATTAAAGTAACAATGAACAGGAAAGATCTTACAGGACGAAAGTAAATGTCGTGGCGTGATGAAGATCGCTGCCCTAAAGTTGAATTTGCCTCGCTCGATACACACGGCCTCTTGGCAACCAACCCCCAGGGATACACGACCTCCAAGTCTATGGTGTACGACAAAGACTCGGAATGAGAACTACTTGCAAAACGTTGCCAGATATCAGTTTGGAAGTATATAAGAAGAGAGAGAGAGATGTTTGTTTGTTGTGTGTTTAGAATGATGTAGAATGAGGGTATTTATAGGCTGAACAAGAAGGATCCAGAACAGCATTTAAGTGCCTTGAAAGTCTGTACTTAGAAGACTGTAGAGTCTGCTTAGAAGACTACACAATTAAGGTTGAAAGTATACAATAGTCAGTATGGAAGACTGAACTATCGGTTTTGGAAATTGTGCAATTAACAGCTAAATGACTACTTCAGCTAAGTGACTACTACCTGCTCCAAAAAATAAAAGGAGCCGGAGCCCAGAGCCCGTGCCCGGCCTGGCGCGCATGCGTGTGGCGGTGGAGTCCCTCCACTACTACAGGTCTAGTACTATCACAAAAGTAGTCATTTATAAATAACAGACTCATGGTTTATTTTTCCTATGTGGGATACTAGTAAGCTTCTTTTGAAGCAATTACTTCCAACAATCCCCCACATGATTCAAAAGAACAAAGAGAAGAACTGATATAAGGCAATGGAACATAAGTCTTAAGATGACAATGTCCTGTGGACTTGAATTGTCACCCAGTGCATACAATTACGTGGTACAGCCGTATTGAGTAGCCTTTGGCTCTGAACTCTCCACGGTGATTTGTGCCAAGTAACTGCGCACAAACCCGTATTCGAATCTGCTTTCGTCCTCGCGAAATAGTCAAAAACTAGTGCCCCCACATGCCTGGTATTCTGTGAACGCTCTAGAGGTCCTAAAGCCTAAGAACCTCATAGGGGGTTGGGCAATTCCCCCACATTCACATAGGTAAGTCCATCAGGTTTGCCTGTCACAAACCACCCATAAAGGACTATGGGCTTATTAAGAGCTTAGCTCAACCTTCCTCACGTGACAGATGTAACACAATATAAAGGAGAAAATACTACATCACGTTTTATTATAAATAGGAATGGTAGTAGTATTACAACATGAGATCCTTGTGACTTTTGACCCATTGAACTTAGTTAAAACTAAGTTGGGGATCCCCGTCACAATTCACTCCCAATAGGCTTTAAACCCATTCCTTGTGCTGACTCCAGCACTAGTTTTCTGCAGAGGCCTTTCGTGAGAGGATCTGCAATGTTCCTCTCCGATTTTACATATTCCAGTGATATCACATTATTTATTATCAGATCCCTTACTATGGCATGTCTCAAGCGTATATGTCTTCTTTTCCCGTTGTAAGCTTGATTTCCTGCCACACCAATTGCTGCTTGAGAATCGCAGTGCATTGAAACTGATGGAGCAGGTCTCCCCTACAAAGGAATGTCTGATAGTAGATTCCTTAGCCATTCAGCCTCTTGTCCTTCCAATTCTAAAGCAATAAATTCAGACTCCATAGTAGATTTAGCAATACAACTCTGTTTAGAAGATTTCCATGAAATAGCAGCACTAGCCAGAGTAAACACAAATCCACTCGTAGAATGAATCTCATCATTATCAGACACCCAATTAGCATCACAATAGCCTTCTAAAACACAAGGATTTTTGAAGTAGTGTAGACCCCAGTCCATAGTTCCTCTAAGATATTTCAGAAGTTTAAGTAAAGCATTCCAATGTGACTGATTTGGGCTATGAGTATACCTACTGAGACGACTTACCGCGTAAGCAATGTCTGGTCTAGTATAGTTCATGAGAAACATAACACTACCAATAATCTTAGCATATTCTTCTTGGTTTATACCATCACCTTTGTTTTTCTTTAAGTGAATACTAGGATCATATGGAGTTTTCACAGGTGCACAATCAAAACAATCAAATTTTTTCAAAATTTTCTCAACATAATGTGACTGATCCAAACGCAAACCATATTTAGTCCTAGTGATTTTTATACCAAGAATAACATCCGCTTCACCTAAATCTTTCATGTCAAACTGTGAGCATAGAAAAGACTTAGTGTTGTTAATAACATCCATATTGGTGCCAAAGATAAGCATATCATCAACGTATAGGCACACAATTACACATCCAATATTATCAATCTTAGCATAAACACAAGCATCCGAATCATTTACATGAAAACCGTGAGAAAGAATAGTTTGGTGAAATTTGTCATACCATTGTTTGGGAGCTTGCTTTAGACCATACAAAGATCTAACGAGTTTGCATACCTTGTCTTCTTGTCCCGAGACCACAAAACCCTCTGGTTGTTTCATATAGATTTCTTCGTTTAGATCTCCATTTAAAAAGGACGTTTTTACATCCATTTGATGCACAAAAAGATCATGTATAGAAGCTAATGCAATCAAGGCTCTAATAGTTGCGACCTTAGTGACAGGAGAATAAGTGTCAAAGAAATCCAAACCTTTGGTTTGTCGATTATCACAAACAACAAGTCTAGCTTTATACTTATCAATAGACCCATCAGGTTTAAGTTTCTTCTTGAATACCCACTTGTTTGCTAGAGGTTTACACCCTCTAGGAAGGCCGGTGAGGATCCAAGTGTTGTTGCTTTTGATGGAGTCTGTCTCGCTGTTTATGGCTTCCAGCCGAAGCCAAAAAGTCGAGTCGACAGAACTCATGGCCTCTCTGTAAGTTCTAGGATCATTTTCAAGAACATAAGCACAGATGTCTTCTTCGTCAAGATGTACCTTTTCTGTAAAAAAAGGTGATGAAGTCAGACCCAAAATCCTTTTCGATTCTGGCCCTCTTGCTTCTTCTAGGTTCAACTTCTGCACTAGAGGAAACAATATCAACATTCTCAGAAACAGATGTTAGTCGAGATTTAGGATTAGTTTTCATAGGAAAAATATCCTCGAAAAACACAACGTCTCTTGATTCCTTAATATAACCAAAACCTGAACCATCTTTAAGGATGAACCTTTAAGCTGCACTGTTAGAAGCATATCCAATGAATATACCGTCTATCGTTTTTGGTCCAATTTTGCTTCTTTGGAATGCAGGTATTCCAATCTTCCCTGGGCACCCCCACACTTTGAGGTAATTGAGATTGGGCTTGTGACCTTTCCAAAGTTCATACGGGGTCTTGTCCAATTTTTTGTGTGGAACCCTGTTGAGCACATAACAAGCAGAAAGAATGGCTTTGCCCCACATGTTAGTAGGCATACCAGAACTAATAAGCATAGCATTCATCATATCTTTTAAAGTTCTGTTTTTTCTTTCAGCTATTCCGTTTTGTTGAGGGGTGAAAGGGGCGGTGAACTCATGAATTAGAAAGGGGCGGTGAACTCATGAATTATGCCACTTTCCTCGCAAAATTGTTTAAGGGGATAATCATATTCACCGCCTCTGTCAGACCTAACTCGTTTTATTTTTAAGCCCAGTTGATTCTCAACTTCGGTTTTATAAATCAAAAATTTCTGTTCCGCTTCATCTTTGGAGCTTATCAAATGCACTTTTATATATCTGGAAAAATCATCTATAAAAGTTATGTAGTAACGCTTACCTCCTCTACTCATAGAGTTTCCGAAGTCTCCCAAATCAGTATGAATTAATTCGAGAAGTGTTGAGACACGATTCACTTGCTTATTGAAAGGTGTTGTGGGATGTTTAGCCTCTACACAGACTTCACATTTGTCAAAAAGAGTATTACTGAATCCATGTATAAGGTCAAGATGTTTTAATTTTTTAATTGAATCGACATTAACATGACCTAGTCTAGCATGCCATAAAGAAATGGGCTTGGCAATATAAACAGAAGCTTGAGGACTTTTATTAATTGTTACCACGTCCAGCACAAACAAACCATTATTACAAAAACCTTTTCCGACAAAATTGTTATTCCTAGTGAGTACAAGTTTGTCAGATTCAAAGGAAAGTTTAATACCTGCCTTATTAAGAAGAGAGCCTGAAATGAGATTACGACGTATTTCGGGAACATGAAGTACATTGTTAAGTTCAAGGACCTTACCGGAAGTCAATTTTAGTTGTACTTTACCTTTGCCAATGACGCCCGTGGTACTCGAATTTCCCATGAACACGCATTGCCCATTAGTTTCAGGAGTGTATTATTTGAATGCTTCTTTGTTGGAGCAAATGTGGCTAGTAGCTCCAGTATCTAGAATCCATTCGGTTGAGTTGCTTACCAGATTTACCTCGGAAACAACGGCTGCAATGACTTCATCGGTTTCAGTGAGATGTGCTTGAGGCTTGCTCCTTGTCTTGCCATTTGACCCCTTTGGACAGAATCTGACGGAGTGGCCTGTTTCTCCACAGGTAAAACATTCTCCTTTGAATGGTCTTTTTGGTTTGAAATTTGTATGGTTTTGTATACCATGGATCTGGTTAGAGCCCTTGTGATTGTTGTGGCGCCTAGGACCCTTGTTTTGATTCTTGGATTCAACGAGATTAGCATTAGAAGAGGAATGATCAACTTGTTTCCCTTTGGACTGAATGCGGTTTTGTTCTTCGATCTTTATGTGAGATACAAGCTCAAGAAGAGTGAAATCTTTCTGTTTATGTTTTATTGAGTGCACATAGTTCTGCCAGGATGAAGGAAGTTTCTCTAGCAGACAATTAGCTTGAAAAATTTCACAAAATTTCATACCTTCTGAAATAATATCTGCACATAAGGTTTCATATTCATGAACTTGATCTAAAACAGGTCTGTCGTCAGTTATACGGAAATTCAACCATCTATTGCAAGCATATTTCTTGGTGCCAAAATCATCGGTTCCGTATTTGGTTTTAAGAGCGCTCCAAATGTCTTTTGCAGTCTCAAGCTTACTATAAATCATAAATAGAGATTCACACATATAATGCAAAAGAAGACCACGACAAGTTTTATTATCCTTAGCCAAATCTCGTTCACTGTTTTCTGGTGCTTCAGATTTAGTTAAGGTATAATCGACCCCTAACTGACTTAAAAAAAAATCTATTTTATCCGACCATAGCCTATAATTTTTCCCATCAAATAAATCCAATTTTGACATGTCGGGAATAAAAACAGTAGGCATAAGGGCAGGATTAAAAGAAGCAGCAGAAACCGGTGTAGTCATATCGCCTAAAACATTTTTTTTTTTTTTTAAAAAAATAAAAAATAAAATTCAACTTTAGACTGTAGGCGGTATGACTATTAAAGTAACAATGAACAGGAAAGATCTTACAAGACAAAAGTAAATGTCGTGGCGTGATGAAGATCACTGCCCTAAAGTTGAATTTGCCCCGCTCGATACACACGACCTCTTGGCAACCAACCCCCAGGGATACACGACCTCCAAGTCTATGGTGTACGACAAAGACTCGGAACGAGAACTACTTGCAGAACGTTGCCAGATATCAGTTTGGAAGTATATAAGAAGATAGAGAGAGATGTTTGTTTGTTGTGTGTTTAGAATGATGTAGAATGAGGGTATTTATAGGCTGAACAAGAAGGATCCAGAACAGCATTTAAGTGCCTTGAAAGTATGTACTTAGAAGACTGTAGAGTCTGCTTAGAAGACTACACAATTAAGGTTGAAAGTATACAATAATCAGTATGGAAGACTGAACTATCGGTTTTGGAAATTGTGCAATTAACAGCTAAATGACTACTTTAGCTAAGTGACTACTACCTGCTCCAAAAAATAAAAGGAGCCCGAGCCCGGCGTGGCGCGCGGGACAGAGGAGTCCTTCCACTACTACAAGTCTAGTAATGATGTAGAAAGTAATCATTTATAAATAACAGACTCATGGTTTATTTTTCCTATGTGGGATACTAGTAAGCTTCTTTTGAAGCAATTACTTCCAACATGGGGTTGGAATCCCACGCCCGTTAGCTACTACTCTTATGGGTAAACCATTTTTAAACCACGAATTTAAAAGTGGTTTACAAACAGATTTTTAAAAACTAACAAATTTCGTCGCATAAAAAATATTGGATCTTAGAACGGGTTTAACAAATAATTTTGGGTTAAATCAAATTCTAACATCAATTGTATTCTTCAAAGATAATGTATGAAAAACACCCAACACTTTTTCAAAGTTTAAAATAGGCTTTCGAATAAATCTTTGGCCTATTGACAAAATCGCGGAAATTTTAGATGACTGTCCATAAACTACTATGTAAATTTTATTATAGTTGTCCATAGTTTATGATATATAATTATATTTATGTTAAAGTACAATATTCTTGACTTAAAAATCAATGGAAAGAAAAAAATGGAGATAGATTAATTTATTCGCGTATAGGGGTTGTTGTCAAGGGAAAGGGTAAGATGCAGCATCTTACAAAGAACAAGCAATGAGGGCGAAGGAAAGTGATAGGGTGGCGGTAAACATTGCGAAGGGCCTATCACTTATTTCTCGTGTTAAATGAATGACAAAGAACTCCTTACGATATCTTAGAAGGAGTATTTGTTTTTTTGTTTGAAGGTAAGTATATTAATAAATCAAAATAGGAATATTGTACATAAATCCAATATCGACCCGGGAAGGGGTATATTGGTTACACAAAGATTTATAACCAGAACTGGCCCATAAGACCATTCTAAACCATTTTTATCAATTCTTGACATCAGCCCAATTCAAATTAGCCCCATCCTATATGGTAGAAAAGTGTTGCAATGGTCATTTGCCTGGACGCGTCTTTGAAGTTTGGAGCCTCGCCTCTTCCTGTACCATTTGAGGCTAGACTGTACAGGTAGGGGCATTCACAAAACAGGTGCCCCTGAGTTTCTTCATGTTGCTCGCACATGTAGTAATTGTAGTTGTCACACACTCCAATTTTTGCCTTGTATTGAGCCCCTCATTGGTAACCAACCAGATGAGAAAAGAGTGTTTACGGATATCTTATATTTGTATATAAAGTTGGGTTGAGAGAGTATAAATTAGACATTTATCATTTGCTAATTGGGTTATAAGATGATGAAGCTTGATTTTTTTTTTACCGTTGGTGAAAGAGTCTCCACAACCCTACATAATCTAACCACTACCTCACCATAGGTGGGAGCCTGTAAGGCAATCTGGTAATATTAATTTTACTTTAAAAAGGTTTCCATGTTTAAATGTAAGTATGAGGGGAAAAATGTGCTATTTCAATCATGAGTGCATGAATCCGTGTGTATATGTGCACAACCGCATATTCTACATCATATACTAATGAGATTGGCGATCTTAATAATTTGAATATCGATACCTGTATTTATGAAATACGTCCCTACACATTATTGCATACAAAAAAACGGTGTCATTTTGAGTTGTGTGTATGTGCGGTGCAATTTTCGTAGGTGATGGCTTCCGAACAGCTAAACATTGGTCTTTTTGTTGGCATATACAAGAGTTGTTTTCTCATCAAGAAAGAACTTGCTCCAAGGTCATCAAAAGACGAGGGAAAATTTTGTGCTCTTATAAAGCACTTTTATGTTAGTGACTTAGATTAGTTACATAGTCCCGTACTAAATTTTGCTGTTGGTTACTGGAAGTCAGCTTGATGTAAAATATATGAGATTATCTTCATTTAAAGATGCATTAACTGGTTTTTGGGATTATTGAGCTTTTGAAGTTGGTAATACCAAACGTGCCTTTCAAAAAAAAGCTCAAAAATTTATCAAGTAACACCCAAAACTTTGGACTTTTCTATAGTGCTTGTCCTCACTTTTCTATGCAATTGAGATAATTTTTTTCATGATGTCAAATGTATGCCTATATTCATTTAAATTATGGTTGTATTTAGACTTCAGAGCCAGTGTTATTAAATGACCGAAGCTAATGATAAAATTTATCTTGATAGAAAGAAACTAAGCCAGGGAAATAACTCCTAGTTTTAGGTATGACTTTTATATCTCTGATCTGATAGTCACAAAATCGGCAAGCAATAAAGATGGTGTTGCGTGTGTACATCAAGTTCTTGAGAAAAGTTCTTAAGAAAAGTGAAATAAATATGAGAACACTACAATAGAATACAATAGAATGATAGATAGACCAGTCACAAGTGAACTAATTCCGTCCCACATCAAGCAGATGGTTCAAAGGAAAGGACTCATCATAGTATATAAACCGCAACAGTTTATTGGCACATGCATACCTTTCTAAGCCTTTTGGCTAAGATCAAGTATAGTATTTGTTCTTATCAGTTTAATATCTGATATGTGAGCTATTGACTCACACGGTATTAAATTTATTTTTTAAGAGGGAAGTCACATTAAGGTAGCTTGCTGCCTGGGTCTTCAAGTGTCCCCCATGCCCATGCGTTGCACACTATTGCACGGGCCTGGCACACCTTCCTTATCCATTATTAAATTTAAATTACAAAGTAATAAGTTTGAGACCATACAAATAAAGTGCCCTAATTACGTTCCATATTATTTGTGTTAATATAATATGATATGTGAGTAATTGGCTCAGACGATATTGAATTTATTTTTTTAAGAGGAAAGTCCCATCAAGATTTACGTTATATCTGCAGGTTAACATTATTTTCCAGCTGATCTTATTAAATGTTAAACCAGGAGTGGCACCAACATCAACAGCATGGCATCTCTTTAAACTATTGATAACACTACTCTTGCTCACTTTGAGAAGCCCAACAATTCCGACCATCTTTTTATCTACAGATTTAAATTAATTATCTTTATTTAACATAAAAGTCATTGGCATTGTAACAGGCTCGATAATATACTGACTACTAAACTGTTACCTCACAACTTCTTGAGTAATTTTCAGCAGCTTAACTTAAGT
Organism: Heliosperma pusillum; assembly: GCA_022085475.1. NCBI lineage: Eukaryota > Viridiplantae > Streptophyta > Magnoliopsida > Caryophyllales > Caryophyllaceae > Heliosperma > Heliosperma pusillum. The sequence goes on along the minus strand of JAIUZE010003270.1, from coordinate 16,576 downwards.
ATCAGCTCCAATACAAGGAAAACCGCAGTTCAATCAGGGACGGCGGAGTTCATAAGAACCCTTTGGGGAAGGACTGCGCGGGCTTACCTTTCACCTGCTTCAGGTGTGGTAGGCATGTTCATCGAGCTTGTTAGCGATCGACCGACTTATGTTTGGGGGTGGTACGGTAGTCATAAAGTCTATAATACTAATCAGACGGCATCCGGTAGCTCAGTGTAGAACATGAATAAGAGAACTGATAGGGGTAACTTTTTTGCGATGAGGAAGGATGCTGCAAACGAGGATGCCATGTCGTCATTGTTACATTTCTTGTTAGCGATCGACCAACTTATGTTTCATTTGACTCGGAGGCATCTCATTCTTTTGTTACTAGTACACAATACTTAAAAACTTATGTCGAGTCGTCAGATAGTGACGTGGCTCCATCTCTCCTGAGTTTGTAAAATGCAGTAAAGTCTATTACATATGTCATTGATCGTACGGGGAGTAGACTTGACAGAGTTTTCATCAGATGGTCTTGATGTTATTTTTGGGAGGGATGGATTGACTAAATAAGCGCCACGCTAAGATTGACTATGAAAAAAAAAAGTGTCTTTAAAAGCTCCCAAGGCCCAAGGGCATTAGAGTGTTCTATCGAGGTTTTGTTGTCGAATCACCAGTTAAAATCATTGCTTCTGTAAACTTAAAGTTTCATTTAAGAAAAGGTTGTCCTTTATACTATGTAATAATGTACGAGATACGAGGGTGGAGGATCGAAAAAAGTTGAGATACCAGTTGTGAGTGAATTTGAGGATGTGTTTCCTCAAGAGATTTAAGGTTCACCACCTCGGAGGGAGTGGAGTTTAATGGGGAGCTAGTGTCACAAGCCGGGGGTTATGGGGGTTGAAATACCTAAGACCACGTTCGAAACGTTAGGAACGCGGGAATGCACACTACTATGAAAGTAATGATGTCGTTTGGGTTGGGTAATGCACCGATTATGTTTATGGATAGTATGAACCGGATGTTCTGACCGTTCTTTGATAATTTATGGTTCCTGGGTCGATGAATTCTATAGTAGTTTTGTGAATGATTTATCAAAGATTTGACCTCTTCGAGCTCTGTCGATGGCTAAACGGATGACTTCATTAATGAAAAAATAACAAAACTTTACTCAAAGAGTGCTTAACCACTACTCCAAGGTTAATTTTACAAGATAAGGGTGAGAAGTGAGAACTTAGAGGTGTACACGGATGCGTCATTACGTCAAAGAATGAGTTGAGATGTGCCCATGTGCAAAACGAGAAGGTCATTGCCTATGCAAAACAATATATTGTTGACGCGAGTCATAAATTTTAAACATTTGTTTTGGTATTACTACTTCCAGTTACTCAAGTTAAAAGAAAAAAACTATTCACCATTTTCATTAACCTCCTTCGACTTTTGTATTAAAAACTGGAGAAAAAATAATAAAAAATTATTAATTAAAACGAGTGTGCAACAATTCAATAAAATATTCGGTAATAATATACAAAATCAACTAGGAGTGAAACACATTTCATTAATTGAATACTAAGTACAAATATAGATATTTCACAAAAGTAATTCTAAATCCTAGTTTTATACTCTTACAAAGTACGAAGTACAAACCAATCACGCGTTTTAATTTACAAATATAAACATGATCAGAAAGTCTTGCTTGTGACCTTCACAAGCTTGCCTTAGGTTACAACTTGTGATAGGTCACAAACTGATGACGGAAAGTGTCCGTCATAAAGAATTTGCCAAACATGATAAAGAAATTTAACTAAGAAATTACATTTTGATTATCACAAATTATCATCGAGATTGTCGCAAATCCGTATTTAATGAAAACGGGTCATATCGCATTCACAAGGATGCAAGTGGGAGGACAAGTAAGGATTCATTTAGTTCTCACTTAGTTCTCCTTTCTTTAGTGTGAGAAAGATGGGAGGTCATTTCATTTTGTTGCATAATGCATATAGCTTAGACTAACCGTTTGATTATAAAGTATTTCCTTAAACATGTTGAGATTGTTGACACCAAACAATCATTTTACACACTTTTTTGAAATGCGAATTAAATAGGATTAATGACAAGAATACTCGAACTGATGGGTTGTTGACCCCGCTCAAAATATTCCAACTCTATTTTTTCACCTACCAATAAAAAGCAACTTTCATATCACCCACCACTTTAAATAGAATTTATGTGACTGACGACCTGTTTAAGCAGGTGAATAAATTTTTTAACCCCGCAATTTAACCCCCATTACCATGTTTAGTCTTCATCTCTTAACATAATTCATCTTCATCATTTACCTTCAACACCTAAAAACATCCCTGCAACCCTAAAATAACCAACCACTACTCTTCCCCTGTACTTTCCCTTAACCTTCAAGTCTTCAACCACCGTCACCAACTCTTCATCGCCTAAAACATGGCGACTTTTGTCGAACTTGAACCCCAAAGTGCAAACTCAGACGACAAATTAATTATGTCAGTCGCATGAAACATTTGAAGAGCCTATGTCAGTCGTTATGGTGGCTCCTAAAGTCTTGTTTGAGATTTAGTTTCTATTTGAGACTTATTAGGCTTGTTTGAGATTGATGAAACAATTGGGTTTGTGGAAATTATTAGGCTTGTTGAAACAATTTGGTGTCATTGAAAAATTTGGATGATTTGGTTTGTAAGGTTGATTTGTATCACTGAGATGCAAAAATCAGTGGCCTATTTGATGCCTGCTTGAGAGTGGCATCAGGTAAGTAGTGGTTCACCAATCATCCTAAAAACTGATTTATGCAAACAATGAATTGATTGGAAGAGAGAGAGAGAAAATTTGAGAAATAAGGGTAAAGGAAGAAGATAAAAATGGAGAACGAAAAAAAGAAGGGGTAAATGGAGAAGATGAAGAAGATGAAGACTAATGAAGGGAAATAAGCACTGAAAAAGTTACCTGTTATAACAAGTTAACAAAACACCAACTCTATTCAAAGTGAGGGGGAGTATTAGTTGGTTTTATTGGTAGTTAAAATGGAGTTTGGAGTATTTTAAGCAGTACGATCATAGTTCAGAGTATTCCTATCAATTAATCCATATAAATTAAGGATCAATTGTTAAAAACACTCTTATATGTTTCACTTTTTAAAACTTAATATCTTATCAAAACTTTTTTAAAAATTAATACCTTACACAGGTACTCCGATCAAAAATCGGTACCTTAAGTGAATTCAGGCCAAAAATAACATGAAATACCCATTTTATCCCTGACTTTATATACTCCATTACAACACTTATACCTCACCCATTAATTATCAATGTTCCTTCAAAATAGACTTCAAAGCTACCAAAGTGTAACCCATATTATTTGGATTGATCATCTACAACAATAGAAGATCTAGTTACTTGTTTATCAGAAAACCAAGATTAATTTTCCATCTTTGCCATTCTTCAAATTTTCTATCTCTAACTTCCCTTTCTTCCTCTCTTCTTGTTGAAATTACAAATCTTATTTCAAAGTGGATACTTCACTTTTTAGAATGTTTTTCTACTTCATTAGCTTACAAATAACAATCATTTGCCACTCAGTTTGTGTTTTATCAATCCATCGAAAAAACTTACATCCACGAAAATTGGTTTCTAGGATGTAAAATTTGCATGCTTTAATAATCTTCTCGGATTAGAATGGGTCCAAGACTTGCACAACGAGTTAGGATGCCACAAAAACATTTTCGCTGAAAGTAAGAAGAAGACATAGAGGTTGAATCGCACCTATTAATTGACTATTTCCTGACAAATACAAAATCCATAAAATTACACCTAATTTTAAGAACCCTAGTTATATATTGCTACTAACCATTAACTTCACATAAATAAAAATAAAAAAACAGAAATGAAATAAATATAACTTAGAAGCATGAAATGTAAGAAATATAATTACATTAAAGAGAAAAATATATGAAAGGTTAGAAGAGAGAAAATTAGTTAATTAAAATAGTGAAAGATTTAAAATTGAATGACTTATGGTTATAAGAGGGAAAGGAAGAGGATGAAAACGGCATAAAGGGTATAATGGGGATAAAATATGGACTTTGGACGAAAATTTTAAAAATGGACGGAATATTCAATTTTTGTGGGCCCGAATTCACTTAAGGTACCAATTTTTGATCGGAGTACCTGTGTAAGGTATTAATTTTTAAAAAAGTTTTGATAAGGTATTTATTTTAAAAAAGTTGAACATATAAGGGTGTTTTCAACAATTGATCCTAATTAAAGAAAGAAAAGCAAAGTTAGAAATCCGAATGAATGGACTTCCTGCAACAGAGTTGTAGACTTGTAGATATCTTTTAAAGCATTTTCTTTGACTGAATACTTAATTACCCCAAACTCCATAACTCGTATTCTCTAAATCAAATACTACAATTTCTTCTTCTTACTGGTATATTACACTTTTCTTCCTCAATTTCTTATCATACAAAACCCCAAATCTACATTATTAGTATTTAATTCTGCACATTTTTACTGGGTTTTCTTACTAAAAAGTTTAACTTTTGTTGAATTTTTGATTGGTTTTCAACAGATTCAAGTGAAGTATCTCAGAATGTGTTGATCCATTTTTGGGTAGGATTGCAATTGCATAAAAAATGGCTGAATGTGCAACTTTACAATCCAATTTTAATCTGCATTTCAGAAAACGTTATTCAAATGGCTGTTGGATTAAACCCCAGAATTCAAACCCCAGAAAAAATTCCAGGTAACGAAGCTATTTTTTTTTCTTTTTTTCCTTTTGTGTTCTTATATTTGTTAAGATGGTAACTTTGTTGTTTGTTTGCTGAATTTAGTTGGGAAAATGGGTAATTTAGGTTGGTCTTCGTCTTTCCTTGACTTAAGAAAGAAGTGTATCTAATATTTAACACGAATATCATTAAGATGGTCACTATCCGTCTTAAGCTTAAGACGGGTCAAATACTGGTATTCCTAGGCAACAAGTGGGGTGATTTGGTGCTTTAGCAAGACGGATAATGGGGATGTAAAAGCATTATATTTGAATTTTTGACTAGTATGAGTATAGTATGGTGCTTACTTTCTTGGGTCATTCGGCAAGCGGCATCTTGTGTTGCTAATACAAGGGTAAAACTGCGTGCATTGAACCCCCTTAACTCGCAATTTGTGGGAGTCATTGAGGCATTATGGTAATGTTTTGTGCTTGCTTCTGCAATATGACTGGTGAAAAGGAAAATGTCAGCAAGTCACAGCATTTCATGTTTGAGCATAATTGATTCCACTGTTTGGATTGGACCTGCCTATTTTGGGGAGTTTGCTATGTTTCTAGATCAATTTGAGGCTCCCTAATGTGATAGTGAATGACTGAATGTGGTTGAATGCTTGTATGTAGACCGAGGATGAATAACATGGCAGACTGGTACTTGGTTGGGTGTGTATAAACAGGGCAGTTAAGGATAGTTATCTAGACGATTATGTTAAAGATGTGGCGATACCGCCTCAAAATGCAATCGCGATAACCTTTCGACTGTTTGGATTGGACTTGCGTATTTTTGGGGAGTTTGCTATGTTTCTGGACTAATTTGAAGTTCCCTAGTGTGATACTGAATGTGGTTGAATGCCTGTATGTTGGCTGAGGATGAATAGCATGGCGGTACTTGGCCAAGATATTAGGTATGAACAGGGCAGTTATGGATAGTCATCTCGGCCATTGTGCTATAGACGTCGCGATACCGCCTCAAAATGCGATCCCAAAAACCTTTGAAAGGTTATAACTCGTTCCCATATTGTTGCCATGGTCAGATTTAATAACATGATATTAAAGGGCTATTGTATGTTGAAATCTTCTCTTAAGGTACCAACTAACTGCTTGCAATTTCTCGGTAATTCAAAACATTAGTAATTGTATTTGAAAATGGAGAGTTCGATATGTAGTATTTAGTTTGAGTCCAGTAGTGCTACCTCAGTGTGTTTTTGCCGTATCCTGTATATCTACTCTATTTCATTGTCTTGGACTCCCTGAAAAAAGAGACTCCATGTAGTTGTAATTATTTTAAAGCTCTTTAGATCTATTTTACTTTGGCGCCTCACTTTAGCTGTGTGTCACGTCTCTGACAGTCCAACCTCCGTCATGGTGTGGCACTCTGTCTCCTCATTTTAGTCCAAAATATGAAACCTTTTCATAAAATCGATTTGAGTTATTGCCACTTGCAGCTGAGTCCAAGTGACGGCTTTGGATACAGTTTCGATCTACATCATTAATGTTGGGAACACACACACACACACGCGCGCGCGCGCGCACGCGCATTTTCACACACGCACACAGCCGCACACACACACACACGTTTTTTTCGGTCGTTTGATGTGTTTGAATCATTTTACTAAACAGAAACTATCAGTTGTCTTCGGTTCCTCTATGGAGAGTCAGCAAGTATAAAGCTCTTTCCTTTTCAAGTCGTCCCAACACAAGTACTGCTTTAAGGGGATCTACAATGAGGTGTAGCTGCTCAGGGCTTATGATAGATTTTGAAAGTGCTGCTCCCTATGATTGGGTTCCTGTCATAGACCAAGTTCTTCTTACTGCCAGTGTATTCCTTACATATATGGCTGGAGTTTTGCCTTCTGAGAAGTCTTACCTAAACTCTCAAAAGAAAAATTCAAGTGCTGTGCTGCTTCGCGAAAGTCCTGTCTTTTTTGGTAGGTGAGCTAACTTCTCTGGAAATCTATGTTTCCAAAGTAAATGTCAAACACATTAAAATTGGGAGACTACAATTAATAAATGTTGGGGATTAAATGTGTTGGTGTGTAATTAGTAGGCAAATTAAGCAGCCTCACGAGAAATAACACGTCTGTCTCGTTTGAGAATAAATCATGATTATGGGGCATCTAGATATCAGTTTGTTCTTTCTTTAATTATTTCCTTCATACTTTCCGGTACAATTGAAGAGGACAAAGCTAGTTGTCAATGTAATTGGAGTGTCATAAAAGGAAAAATAACAGATTCTCTTCTTGCTTCTGAGAATGGTGTTATTACGACCTTTGATGAATCGGATTTTAATCGTACAAAGAGACCACTAAGTTTATATGCTGTTGAACCTGGTTCCAGACTCAGGCTGCTTTTGTCTTCTGTTGAACAACTTGAGAAAGAGGTAGGCAATCTCAAACCTGATGTTTCTCATCATGTGCAACAATAGATATTTTCTGACCGATGCAGAGGAATACCAACTTAGTCTTTCTTTTTAATTGCTGGTAACGCATCATTGTGGCTGCTTGTCGCTTGCCATCTTTTACGTGTGCATCATTTTTTTTCTTTCCTAAGCAAACTGGCATGATCCTGACCGAGCTTATCATTGGAACTGTGCATTCTGAAATGGGCTGAAACAAAATGCTAAGGTCACCTTGACAATTAGATACTTTTCTTCCTCAGGCTTGTACTAATTTCACTTTGTTGCCCTTTGTTTTCACTAATTCCACTTTGGTGATCTGAAGTTTAAACAGTTTCTCACTTTGGTTACATAGTCAAATTTTATATGAAGCGGTGTCATTTTTAACCATTATATATGTAGAATTGTAGATGCAAACTATCGTTACACTTTGTATAAGATACAATCATACAAGGGTGGTTTTGAACATAAATTTACATGATAGCACTTGTGTTTGGATTATTGGTCATATACGCTTTAGTCATCTAAGTGGAACATCACGCGTATGCGTCAACGAAGAGTAATTTTTGAAATCTCACGATACCAAAATGGAATTAGCTCAAACCCTCAAGGCACTAAAGTGATATTTTTCCCATGAAAAATGTTTCAGATTTTAGAAAGGTGACTTTTGTTTTAAGATAAGGGATTGTGGATGCTGCCTGTTCTACGAAGGTTCACTCCTACGAATTCTATCACTAATTACCCTTCCATTTTCAAGTGAAAATGGTTAAGAGGATTTCGTACTCTTTGGATGTCTGCATGTTGATACTCTTTGGAATTCAAGTGTATTGCTTATCTTTTTCTAATGATGACTTCTGTAGTTTAGGCATCTTTCACTACCTTCAATCGCGTTTTATCGACTGCCATCTCTTCTTTCCTCTATAAAGTTGTTTGAAATATCGTAACAGGTTAATGAAATTCCAGATATATCAGAGGCTATGGAAAGCGGCCAATGGATGGGTTTGTTTTCCTTAGCTCTGATAAGGACTTGTAGAGCAGCTTTCTCTTCATGGATGGACAATGAGTTTCACACGAAAAATTGCAGCCCTGACAAGGTAATTAAAGAAGCTTTGTGACTTGACATTTAAGTGGCACCCATTAAGTTTAATGTTTGTTTTACCAAATGTTTTGCCAGGAGCTTTTATTTTATATGTCAGAGAAGTTGAAAGGAGACGATATGATCTTAGGAAATATAAGAAAATCTGGCAAGATGGAACTGTATGCAGGTTTAATAAGCTTTTTCAGATATGGCTCCTGTAGGTATGTCTTAAGCATCATGTTTTTCCAATTTATTTGCTCCCAACACAACTCGATTTAATTTCAGAAAAGACACTCATAAAAAATCAAAAGTTGATGTTAAAAATGGTTTAACGCCAGCAATATTCAAGATTAGGGAAAGAAAGAAGTAACGTTTACAACACTTACAAGCAATACTATTGATATGTTAAAATAATCAAAGTTAAAAACTGAGGTCAAAAGAAGAGAAAATAAATGGGATGGAGGTAATATCGTTTTCAAAAGTTGTTAAAATTGTATTTCTTAGCTTTTAGGTGCCACAAATGAGACTTTCGTTCCCTATTTTTAGATATAGTACCATGACTTTTTTTATGCCTTTCCATTTCAGGGATAGTAGCTACTATGACCACGGTGTGTATTCCTTACATGGGAGCGCCATATTGGAAGATTTGATAATCACAATAGCTGATGCTATAGCAAGCACATATCTTGAGGTTATATCGGTGGACAGCGATGTATCTGAGAAAATTAGTAACTTAGGGTTGTCTTTATGTGCTCTCTCAACCAGAGCTTTGCAGAAACTAAGAAATGAGGTATTGTTGATTTCTCTCTTACCGATGCCACATTCCTTCCCCATCTATGGCCCTAGTTGATCTTGATGATTAAATGATGTCAACTGATATTTTTAACATATATACAAGGTTTCGACCTTTGTTAAAGTGATAATATGAAAATAGTTGCTTTGATAAATAAAACTTGATAAACTTTTGTCTCTAAATATGCATCATGCATGTATTTCTATGTACATAAGTTGCAGTTGTATCTTTACATTTCCATTCTGCCTTCTGATTTTATGCCCTTGAATGTATGGTGTAAGGTAGCTATGTGCGAGTGGATGCACCGTAATTTTGGAGAAATTGTGTTAATGTACGAGGATCGATTTGACATGCGGGTACTAAAACCTGAACCATACCATGAGTCATCTGATAAGAACAAGGAAAGTCTGAGGTGGTGGAGCACGCTTTTTCTGAGGAATTCTGCGAAGACGGAGTCCTCTATGCGCTATGCTGTTATCAGTCCCTTCTCATTGAGTCTAAAGCGCACAAGAGAACTAAGAGCCCTCAAAGGATGGTAAGTACTGTATTTCCTGTATGCCCTTGGACCCTCGGTTATATAAATGCAACTTAGGTCAAGACTCTAAGAAAGAAAAACAAAATTTAGGAACACATTCTTTAGATTTTCCTCCTTTTGAGAGTGACGGGAGAAACGGAGATCAGATTATATGTCATATTTTGTTCTGATTTTTTTCTTTCTTAGAGCTCTTAAGTCTTAATATAGGATCCTTTCTCGATTCTGACCTGGATCTGGTAATCCTGGCTGGTAATCCTGGTTGGTAATCCTGGTATTGGCTGGCATTAGTTGCTTGAGGCTATGTTACTCAGCGGCTCAGCCTCTTCACATTTCCTCGCCAACCTGTGTTGGACATTTCACTACATTTAACGCCAAATTCAAGAGGATTCTTTTGTATCCCTCCATCCCATTTATATCGTTACCATTTTAAGTTGGTGGTCAAATGACGGCGACTTGTTGTTTTGAATAATTAAGCATGATAAGATATATATCGAGAAAATAATAGTCAATGTCATCAATTGACCACTGAATTCAAATGGGGAAAATAAATTTGGGATGGAGATAATACAAAATAGCCGAGTCCGACCTTGGACATGACACACACACCCACATGTAGGATACATGTAATCAACTCTGAGTAACATACATGGGTTACAGAATGCATTTTGATCATGAATTTTTCTCTTTTTGAAACAGAATAGAGACATTCTACAAACGATGGGTGTTAAATTGTTATTGCATAGTGGATCTTGATAACCCATTTAGCTAAGCCTTAGAAACAGCGATTTATGGTTTTAAATCTAATATATAGAATCTTGTCAGTGAGTCTTGTGAGACCAATTCACGAAATACCTACGTATTCCTTGTTTAATTTATGTTTAATGGGTTGGTATCGCATGTAAGACCGTCTCATATAATTTTCGTGCAGTCTTCTAGCATCTTGTTTTGATGTGTCTGTTGCTTCCTTGCTCAGCAAACTCTGGTTGATTCAGATGAAATTCGATTGTAAAGGATGTAATTATGGAGAATTAGACACCAGAGAATAACCTTCATGATTCATTCACCGAAAGCTTCCTCTTGTATATTATATATACTCGTGGTTATCTCAATAATGTAAGCAAATTCATGAGGATGAGATGTTCTCTAATTGCTTCGTTTTTTGAATCTCTTTGTTTCACAGGAGATACTACTTCAGCCTGGTACTCGAGTTAACTGACATTGCGCTGCCTGTGGCTAAAGCCATTGTCGCTCAGGCTCGAAATGCCGTTTCGTTTTTCCTTGTAAGTTTGCTTGGACGATCGGTGGGACTTGTTTATACCGGAATACGGCAATCCCTAAAGTGGAAATAAAAGATGACCGCTGGATTTTTTGGGACTTAATTGGACATTATTCATTCTTTCCTGGGCTATTAACTGCTGTTGCCTAGTCCTGTTATTTCATCTCTTTGTAGTCGAACTTACTCATTCTTGTTACGAAATACTTAATTCTCGCCCACCTGCTTTATTCCAAAAATCTAGCCATCGTATTCATCTAGAGGTGTGATCTTATATGGGAATATGGGATTGGCGTATGAATTTTGTGACCCACGGACAAGCTAACAGGTTTAGGACGGAATAGCAAGTCGAGTCCTTGTAAAAGATCCAGCGGCCCTAAACGGCCTAGAAGTTGTAATTGATCAAATGACGAGAACTTTTTTATGCACTTGCATTCGACAATCAGTTTCTTGGGTTCATAAACATCTCATATCATAGTTGACGAAGTGCTCATAAACCCAATGTGAAGTTCTGCCCTAAATTATACAAGTAGATATTCCTCTTAAATTCAATTTGAAATTCCGCCCTAAATCTAATTCTCCCTTTGAATTTGCTACATTTGCGGAGAGTAATGTTACTTCCTCCGATTCTTTGGAATTGCGCATTTGTTTATAATCCCCCTCACATGTGAGTCAAATGCCTTATTTAAAGGGGATGACAGTTACTAAAGTTAAAATGCGAGTATTTTCAGAGATATTTGTATAGGTGGTCATTAACCTTATTATTATTGAATTGAATGGGAGCGGACCGAGCGATACAATGTTGATTCACTCGATTGTACTCTATCTGTTTCAATCATTTGTTTACCTTTGATTGAATATCCTTTACACAAAAAAATAGTAAACAAATAAAAGCGACGGAGAGAGTGTAATTATTCATATGATAAAAGTAAAGTTCTTTGTACATATAACGAACAAGTAATTACTCCGTATAACCCAATATAGTCTAGTAGTGGATTGGTTTTACATGAATGAATGGATAAAAAAAAAAAAAAAAGAGAATATTGCAAATTCAAAGAAATGGAACAAGTATATATTAGGCGGATTAGCACATAGAGATTGTAGGACTGTTCTACGAATTAATTTGAATAAGTAGATTATACCTCTAGTCGTAATACAACTGAACAACTGATGGATAGTTTTTGAGCTCCTATACATAAATATAGAACTCGAGTTATAATCATGAAACTCAAAAATAATGCATATATATAAGCTCAATGTTTTTTTTTGGTACAAAAAAGTTTAGGTTAAGGGTAGGCCTTAACCATTCCAAGGTCAGGACAGATCACCGGCCTTATTGAGGGTTAAAAGTGGTATTTGGGAGTCGAACCTCGAACTTCATGGCCAGAAGGTTACCATTGGGGCCAACCCTTGTTGGTATATATAAGCTCAATGTGATGTTAATTTTGACAACAAATAATTATAATATAAGCAAAACATTAAACTTGAAAAAATTACACATAAGCTCTGTTGAATTCTTATGGATGTACAATCTTATACAACTAGTTGTATAATCCTATTTACCGAATAATTTGACAAATTACTTTTTGTGAGTCTGCTCCATTATTTATCCTTTGGTCAGCATTAACACATTTAATTGAACTTCTTAATTGCACTATAGTCTCGTACATCTTATATATAGTATACTCGTGATACACTCTTACATAAAATACTATATATTAGTAATATATAGGGCTTATAAATCGACAAGGTGCTTTCATAATAATTACTCAAAAAACGCGTAAACTTAACTAGATGTATCAAGCTCAAATTATGACTGGAGCTTGGCTTGAATCTTCAAGACACCCTAGAAGCATACAATAGTTTTCTTTTTTTTTTTCCGAAAAAAATTTAGGTTAAGGGTAGGCCTTATCCATTATAAGGCCAGGGCAGATCATTGGCCTTATTTAAGGACTTAAAGTGGTGTTTACGAATTGCCTATCAACAGGGAATCAGGGATATTGTTGAGTTTATGGATCCAATACTTAAGAGGGGGAGGGGGTGAATTAAGTATCTTTTTAAAAATTAAAACACACAACTCGAAACTGATCGATGCAGAAACAGTACACATGCAAATTAAACAGTTCAGCGGACTGTTTAAAACAGTGAATTCTGTGCAGTACTGATTCGAACCGATTAACGAACGAAATTAAATGCGAGTATGAAGAACAACGAGCAAAAAGAAGAACACATCGATTTTTAAGTGGTTCGACCTACTCTGGAAAGGTCTACGTCCACTGTCGCTCTTATTAAATATCTTCCTTATAATCAAACCCAATTACAAAGAAAATCCCCACAATCAACCCGATTGTGCGACTCGAGTACCACCCGTACCCCAATAAACACTCACTCACAAATTAGAAAATTACAATGATTATTGTCTCCTTATAAGGTCCACACGATGAAATAGTTTAAGTACTTGAAACCTTTTAAGCTCATAAAAATATTTTGACTCAAAAAAATTTTTGCATAAGAAATCTTGCTGTACGTTTTTGCTTTTGTCAAAGGTTAAAGTTTTCTGAAAATAAAACTATTAGGTTTAGGACTCTCTTAAAATGAGGAAGAATAAGTTAATAAAAAGATATGCAATCTTTTATATTATCTCAAACTCCTAACTAAAAGAAAGAAATTTATTTTAATGAGATTTCCTTCTTTTTGTTCAAGCATTTTTTAAAAGAAATACTGGAGGAAATCTAATTAAGATAACTTGGCTAGCCAGATTAAATAAGAAAAGGATTTTGCAAATCAATCCGAAATTAAGTTTATTGTGCCTTATGAACAGACTTTTAACTGTTCAGTTCAGCCAAATAAGTAAACTTAAGCTTTTTCAACTTTACAATTTGCTAAACACCAATGATAAACTGAGATCGGTGTTTTATGCTCTCTTCAACGAATGACGATCCTTGCAAACCTGTTACATTACATAACTAGCCAACACACATTAAGTCATGTCATCATCAAGCAAAGAGGTTCAACAGATATATTTTAACTCAATGAGAATCGAAAACCTGATTTCATGGTCAGGAGGTGGAGTCTTTACCGTTGACGTCAACCCTTATTGGTTGATGCATACAATAGTGAACCATTTTCCTTATCACCATATGTATGCTCTCCATACGAATGTTAATGAGGACCACCTAAGCTCTCCAAATAAAAAAAAAAATCTCAATTGGTAACTCAAGATCTTGCCTTTTGGATAACTCAGGGATAATAATAAGATAGGTTAATTATCATTAACAACAAATCTAATTGAATGATAACGTAAGCGTAGATATGCCTTTGTGGTTGGTTGATGTCGGTCAAAATTTAAGATGCAACTTGATTGTTAACTGTTGATGCTGATATCATATTGGAAATTTTTTGGTTATTTCGTGTGTATTGTATTATTGTACATCTTATTTAATAAGAAGTCTTAATTTTTATTTTAGTTAGGTTATCCACTACAGTATTTATGAAGAATGCTATTAATATAATTATCTAATTGAATAAGATGTACGATGACGTGATGTATTCGGTGGACATAATTTTCATATCATATAGCACCATATATTAGGAATGTAGAGGGACTATGTCTCATTTATGGTTAATCATTGGAAAGTCGCATTCATTATTACCGTCATTTATAGCAGTAATATGAATAGCCTTGGTTATGGTTATATAAACCATTATTGTAATCTCATTCTAATCCTCGTCATAATAAGATGAACAACTCTTTTACTCATAACATCTTAACACCCTATGAACCGAAACAAAAGTGTGTACATCAAAATAAGTCAAGATCAACCATTAATTGTTATGGATTTGTTAACATAGTAACCAAATTTGATGTATTAATATAATAATATATTAATATGTATGGAATAGTACAAGGGTTTGACATATGATACTTAAAAGAGATTTTATAAACTTGGAGGTTGCTATGTGGAACATGCATCTCAAAAGTCATTGCTACTTTAATTTGTATCGGCTTTTCATGCAAATGCATGGTGCAATGTTACTTGGTGAAAGCAACATCGTTGTAGGGTATGTAGTCCAGCAAATAAATCTAAGTTGTTGTGATTTGTCGTTGACTACCAATCTAGATGGAATTGAAAATATGGAAAATAGTAGTAGTAGCTAAATACCAAAAATGAAATCAACAATATATAATTTAATATCGTCATAATTGTTTCATACCGAGTATGAAATTGTTTTACCTTTTATTTCTTAAGTGTCTTATTATCAAACCGTCATATTTAAAAGTATAGAGTATTGTATTGTATGTGTTATTTATATGAAAGAAAAATCCATCAATAAGATGTATATTATCCATTTTGGTCCCATTCCGCCATTCATTTAAAGGTCTACCGCTTACATCGAGTCTCATGGAAACCATATTGCTCAATAAAATTCCCTATGTGACTTAAAAGTTGTACAAGTATGTACATTATTAAGGATAAGAAACTGTCTTCCGCAACTAATGTTAACTCATAAAATGCATGTTAACTCGGTTTAAACGCCAAAAATCAAAATAAATAGCAAATTAATCCCTAAAATCACGAAATTTGACCACAAACATTTTGAGGTCATTAGGTATACATGCACCAAATATTTTCGTCAGAATCGTATTTTAACTCAAAATCTTTGATTTATTAGTTATCTTATAACTTTAATAAAAATGTCCAAAATGAACATGCATGCTACAAGCTAGCTCTGATACCACATGAAAGTCCATAGACCTTAATTAGACTCCTCTAATTAGTTGCTAAATTACTTGTTAATTTAGTATTTAATATCTATGTAACATGCATGCAAATATAAAGACATTTATATAAAAGAAGAAATTTCCTCACATTGATATGGAAATATATGGGCACAACAAGAACTCCTTCTTGTTGTTCTTGAGCTACAAATATGGATGAACCAAAGAAATCTCCAAACTAGAAGACCTCCTTCAAGTTGCACCAAGATGACACCAAATAATCTACCCTTATTATTAACTAGATAATAAGATAGATGATATACTACTAATATTAGACTATATTACTACACTAGTAATACTTAAGAAGTATTAGTATATGAGAGTTTTTTAGTGAGAGGAAGGATTTTAGAGAGAAGTGTAAAATTTGCACAAAATGAAGTAGTAGAAAAATGAACACAATTGCTCATTTTAAAGACCATATTGTGACAACCCTCGCGAATGCGGAAATATAAAACATACAAGCATGTGAATTATATAGCGGAAATAGGTAGTTTTAAAAACCTTTATACATGCAAGTTAAATAAAACGAGGAGTGTCAAAATATTACAACTAAGTGCGGAAAATAACAAAGAGACGGAGTCTCTCAAAATGTTAACAAAGAACAAGTGTTTAGCAAATAAGCTAAAATCGTCTAGAGGTAATCTTCCAGGGACAACGCCCGCTAGCTCACACCCGAACCCCAAAACATCATATCCAAAAAGGCATCCAAGCGAGCAACCTGTTCATTCATGAAAAACATGAACGCCACAGTCAGTGGGGGTAACTCCGGGTTCTCCCAGCCATATCACCTTTAACGTACATATAAGGAAATACAACAGTAGAGCATGCATATATATATACATGTGAGTTGCAATAAGAATAGATAGGCAATTCTATAGATAATGATAAGATCATGTGGAAATCAAATCCGAACCATCATGTTATACAGAGACTCGGGAAAGACACTCCTAGG
>JAIUZE010003269.1:173516-200645 GCA_022085475.1 Heliosperma pusillum | reverse complement strand
ATTTTATATTTTACATTGATAATATTAAGAAATTTGATTATAAAAGAAATTTGCTTCAAATATGAATTAGTAGCCAAACAGAAATTGAGACTAATTAAATCAGTCTAGAGAATGTGGAGTCCCTACCAGCAAATTTTTCTTTTTCAATTCCTGAAATTAAGGGACCAATAGAAACCCTTCAAATGTTTGTACTTTTATATATAATAGATTCCTAATATGACTTCCATTTGTAATCATATGATCATCCCACCTTATGGTAATTATGCGATATGGGACAATTTTACTATTTATTGGTATATATTCACCACACCTACATTATTTTTCAACGTGGATAAATAACATACTAATAATTACACCAAGTATGTGCAAATATGAGATTCTATGCTGTGATGATAGCATTTTTTTTACCACGAATCTAAATATATTATTTCATAATTAGTACAAAATTTTAAGAGCTCTCTAAAATAATATTTGAGAGACTTAAACGATTTTGGGTCGAAATCTAAATTCCAAGGACGACTCTTTTTTATAATCACATGATTACCCCAGCTTATGATATTTTTATGATGTGAGACAATTCTTCTATTTATACGTAGTATATTCAACACACTCACATTATTTTTCAATGTGGGACGAATAACATATTAAGTAGTACACCATTAAAATTATTATTTATGATAATTTCTTAAATTATTATTTAGAATATTTTCCTAAATTAATTCTGATGATGTAAATTTCATTAAGGTGAAGATAATAATACAAACATTTAAGAGATTTTGGGTTGATATCTAAGTTCGAAAGATGAGTCATTTTTACAAAAAAAATTGTGAAATGAAATGTTGAAGTTTTTATATAAAAATTATAAACACCACTTGAATATAATATAAGAAATTTATGTTGAGATAATTAAAAGATTTTTCACTTTATTTTTTGTATGATACTTTTCTAAATTAATTTTGGATGATGTAAGTTTCACTAATGTGGAGATAATATGATGATCAACAACCCCCTGTTGATATATAGATTAACACTTCAACCTTCTCCTTGAGAAACCAAAGTAGGATGTCTCCTTCCTTAATCCACCCAAGAGATCACCCCACAATTCCTATAATTACTAACTAGATTATTATATAAACACCCTTGTTATATACTAGGATTATACTATTAATATTACTCCACTAATAATATAAGATGTATAATATTTTATGTGACGATTTTATGAAGAAAATGAACAACAACACTTGTTCTTATTCTCCTTAACATTTGTCCCAAGTAGAATAAATAAGACGATTTTATGAGCAAAAATGATCAACCTCTTATTATGGCATGTTCAAGGTATATATAGGCAAAGTTAGTGGGAAAAAATGACACAAACCATATGGTAAGTGGAATTTTGGCGAAACTTATGATGGAATTTTTCACTCATATTTTTGGTTCATTTGGAGTATTTTGGGTCTTATTTGACTTTTGGTATTTGTTTTACAAACAATAATAAGTCATACCCATTATAATCTTATATTATTAAGTGTTAATGTGATCATTTAACAATTAAATGTTACAATTAACAAAATAATATACACCCCACTTTTAAGTGATTATTTGACCATTATATCAATATATAATTGGTTAATCAATACCCAATTAGCTAATTCTACAACTCCTTGTAGATTAAATTAGCCAACTACCACTACCTCGCAATATATACATTAACTATACTAATAATTATCAATTATCATTAATTTAATACAAATTTACAATTAACTTTTAGTTACTAAATGTCATTTTACTTAATCATATTAAATAAGATAAATAATTTATTAGTAATTAACTTATCATATAATTAATTAATAAAACCATTAGGCAAGAATTCCAAACTCGTTCAGCACAATAAAACTCACTTGACTAACTAATTAAATTGTATCATATACAAATAATAATTAGTTTTACTATTGGGGCTTCTTCTTATAGGTGTGACCGAATGACATCAGCTAATCACCACCGTCATATGACAATAACGTCAACCCCTAGTCGGCCAATCGTTAACGATATACGTTCATTAGCTGATTAGTATTATAAATATATCCCATGGATATTCCTCTAACGAGATTTATTTAGTAGACGCACTATTGTATGGGACACCTAATCCAACAGTAATATAACATGCTTGCATATATCATAGTTCATATATCATAGTTCATGCATTTTCATTTAGATAGGTTCTTTGCAGCTTGCATTCTCTTATAATGTATTGTATATATTTTTATTGCCTTATCTTGCAATTAAAAAGTCCAAAAAAAATGTTTTTTTTTTTCCAAATATTCAAAAACCCAAAAACTAGTTATTTCACTTTTCAAATATTTAAAAAGCCAAAAAGATGGTATTTCCTTTTCATTATTTAAAAATACAAAAATATTTTATTTTCATGTTAGAAAATCATTTCAAGAAGCCAAAAATATGTTTTCTTTCTTTTTAATACACTCATTTTGTACATTAGGGACAAATCGACAATGTACGTTCCTAGCATGGGGGATGAGAATTTATATTTCATCAAATTCATAAATATTTGAAGATTTTGAAAAATATGTCTTTCTTTTTGCATTTAAACCTAAAAAAAATTGATAAACTTTGAAAAATCCTAAAAATTAGAATAGTGTAGTTTAGCCTGTATATATTGTTGTGTGTTTCTAATCTCTATACATAGGTGCAGTACTAGACCTGGCAAACGCAAGTAGGCGAGAATAACCCGACCGGAAAAGGCTGACCTGAGACCCAAATCGTAGATCCCAAATATAACCCGACCCGACCCGAACTTGACCCGTTTTTTTGTCAGACCTGTAACTGACCTGAACTGAAATAACCCGACCTGAAACCACTCGATCGAAACCACCTTGCCCAAAACCACCCGAGTTAAAAATGACCCGATTTCAATGACCTAAAGTGGCCCTAACTAGCTAATTTGAAGTCACATTTAATGTTATTATATTAATTCGACCCGTACCAATAATGAGTAATGGCCATATATTAAGACACTTATATACAATAACTTATAAAAACTAACTTTAGCATTATATTGCGACACGTGTTACTAATAGGATCTCATAGAAGCCTTCATGTGGTAGTCTTTAATCCTTTAGAAAAATTTTAATTAGTTAAGCCGACTCAAATTAACCTGAAGTAAGCCAGGTCAAATTAATCTGACCCGAACTAACCCGACCTTAAATAATCATTGTGTAATGACCCGAATAAAATAAATTCTAAAATATATATAAATAGACCCATTATTACATACTTTATACCTAGACTCGTGTATTTACTGTATAAAAGAACGGCTAATTTTTTTGAATCTACTACGAGAGTGTGAGATAAGACTCGTGTGATAAGTAACCCTTAAAATTGGTTCATGCGTAATAAATTTTATAATTTTCGATAATTATGAAAAAAAAGGAAAAAAAATATTCACACATCGATACACGTACACTCCCCTTGTGACTCACCTTAGCAAGTTGACAATATCAACTCAAATATGTTATATGAAGGGAGAATGAAAATAAGGAGCTCAGAAATCAGAGGAAAGCGGGAGAAGAAAAGAAAAGAAAAAAAATTATTATAATTAAATAAAAATAAAATAGTTTCAACGACCAATAAGTGAGCCGGGTACCAGGGGCGGCTAAGGCCCGGTTCAGGCTGAGCCTAAGAGTCGGGCCTCTAACCTTAGAGGGCCTCATTTTCATGTAATTTAAGAATATATGCTAGAAACATGGAAATAATGACATGAATAATCCTGGATATAGTGGTACAAGGTTAAGAGTTAAGACTTAGAAACCAAGTTTTAGACAACCCAGGTTCGACTGCTTAGAGCATAAATTTTGAAACTTTCATTTTTCTTGCTTGTTTACATTATATTTTATGGTCATATTTTTTTTAAGTCTTTCCAATTTTTTTCCTTTGATCCCCTATAATAAATCATATTTAGAGAGTTATACCCTCGATTTTTACCCAACCGCACCAATTTTTCCAATTTTGGACTTCCATTTTTTTTGCTTCATTTTTTCTTGCTTGTTTACGTTCTATTTTATAGTCATATTTTTTACATCTTTTCAAATTTTTGTCCCTATTATAAATTATCTTTTAGAGAGTTATACCCTCGATTTTTACCCATTTTTTAATATATAATTATGACTTTATGAGTTAGGAAAACATTATTTGCTTATTTAACCCATATTCAAAATACTTCATAAAGGAGACGCGTATTATCATAAATCGTTAAAAAGTACTCCATCAGGCATCGTTTTAAATTTACATATATTCGCGGTATGAGTTTTAAAATTTTAGGCGCAATGGGTAGTATCTTAATAGGGTGGATATCAGGACATATATTTTTCTTTTTAAACATAGAACGGTAATTTCAAATATTTTGGCCCACGTCGACTTTCTAGCACAGGGCCTCCCTAAAGTTTGAGACGCCCCTGCCGGGTACGTCTTAAATTGGCGATCTTTCCATTGAATCCGTATCAACTCACCCGATAAAGTATGATTTCGAGATCCTTCGTCGTTATAAGTATTTACTTACCGTCTTATACATAAACAAAATAGGAGGATAGTATAAGTATCCGTAATTTTTATATTAGAACCATAGATATATAATGCTAGTATGATAATTTATTTATCATCTTATTACGTAAATGAATAGGAGGATAGTACGTATAAGAATTTGCTCATATTATTGTCACCGTAAGTTTTGTATTAGAACCGTTATAATGCTAATATAATTTTGAACCCTTATAGCCGAAATAAAATGATAGTATCCGTATTGAGTTTAAAATTGTTTATAGCAATTGGACTGAGAAGTTTATATTAATGACGTTATGCTGCTCACGTGTATAATGATGTGAAAGACACAATTAGAATAACTTGGAACAAACAGTATGTGTTACTGTTAACTGGTTATGCCCTCCTCCCAACTTAATGAATAATATCACTATCTATAATGAAAACAAATTTAGAAAATAATATACATACGATTATACGAGAATGAAAAGCGCTAAATAGCCTAAATATATACTCCTAGTATGTACATAGGAGAAGAAATAAGAAGGGACAAAAAGTTAAATAAATAAGATAAAGCACAATATATAAGAGGCATATTTTACTATTAAAATGAGATGCCATTATACTAACTGTTATAATATTTTAATTGCCGAGTTCATATTGTTATTGTTGTTTTATCGGTTGCATATTATATTAACGTCTTAGATGTTATAATGTTTGCCATGATGTCATGTTTGTACTGTTGTCATAATGCATAATTGGCCAATTGTAGCATTCGGGATACGATTATTGGTTTGAGATGACATTATTAAGAAAACCAAAACTGTGTACACGGTAGGGGCGTTGGCTCCATATAAAGTAAAGGAGCGTTGGCTCCATGTGAAAGTAAAAGAGTGTTGGTTCCAGGGGCGTTGGCTCCACGTGAATTAAAAGAGCGTTGGCTCCAGGGGCGTTGGCTCCATGTGAAAAGTAATGTCTCTTATACAGTAATGGTATACCGATATTAGTGTGCTGTGAATACATGTTTATATATATATATATATATATATATCTTGTTGGTATTGAAGTGATAAATGATATAATGTTTGGATGACCTGCTGATGTCCAGTAGTACTTACCAGTCCCCGGTAAGGTAAGCTCGTACTCTGACGTAATGAAGAGAATTCTTCATGAATAAAGGAAACTGTAATGTCTCTTATGTTCGGTAATAGTAGACCGACACTAATGTGATCTGAATACGTGTGATGAGAATAAGAAATTAAATAAAGTTTGGATACCTGACTAGTTTATGGCAGGAAATATTGTATGCTGGTAAGTTATTATACTCGGAGATGTGATATTTAAGAGAAATAATGAATAATGAAAATGACATAAGGTCGGTGGAGGCAACCGGAGTTATACTCAGCTTGTGGTTGGCTGATCCCGTTATTTTTATATATTTTTCAGGTACAAGTATCAGGGGGGTCAAGAGTGAGAAACTCCATATAGAAGACGAGACCTATAAGATGTTTAATTAGAAAAATAGAGTTTGTAGTTTTAGTTGTATAAGTGTATTTATTTTATTGTATAAGCCTTGTATTTTCCGGAGGGAAAATACGGCGGTGAGGCCCTGTAATTCCGTTGTTGTCTATTATTAATATAAAGAGCTATTTTGAGCTACCTGTCTGTTTTTGGGGGCGTTACAGATTAGTATCAGAGCAACCCTGCAACCGCGTATTGTGCCTTCGGCCATACGTCTAGCGGGGAAAAGTTTCTAGGGGTTTAAATATTTTGAGGAGTGAAAATAACTAAAATAAAATAGAAATTTAACTAAGTGAGCGTGGGTAGCTAATTTCGGGATTAGATATTATAGAACAGATAAAGAGTGGAATCGATGTTATCGTTGTGTTACATATGTTTAAGTGATTTTCTTTTACAGGATGGGTAATATTTGGGATAAGAAGTGAATATTTTTATATGATGATTTACAAATCTTTGAACAAATTTTTATGTTAATTTTATTTGTTTCTTCAATTCCTTTTTGACAGCTCTGATGGCTGAATTTCCTAGCATGCACCCTTCAGATTAAACTTTTGACACTAGTCGACCGACAGAGGAGCACATATTGCGATTGGAGAGTTATATGAATTATTATGTAGGGGTTCACGACTCGACCTTTCATGATATGTATGTGCGAGGAAGAACTATAATCCTTACCTTACCACATACTGGATCTTGGGGTAGGCTAAGGGAGAAGTACATGCAGGAGATTCAAGTGTTTCACCTTAGGTTTGGAAATGGTTATCCAGAGAACCATGATACTTATTTAGTGTCTAGCACGCTAAGGGAGCTTGACCAAACAATTGAGTAGGAGCGTGGTATTCCCTTTGAATATCTGGTACCGTTTGGTGAAGCACCAAACCTAGAAGGGTACAATTCTCCTACAGAGGTATCGTATATAGAAGAATGGGACCCTAGGACTGACAAATGGGAAAAGGAATGGGGAAGTGCATTTGGGGGCGGCGAATGGGAGAAGCAGAAGAAGGAGGTTATCGTGATGGATTCACCTGTTGGGAATGGGAAAGAGGTGGTCAAGGGTAAAGAATATGTTGTTTTAGTATCATCGGATGAGAAATTAACTATCATGGAGAAACCCGAAGAGGATAGGGACCCATTCAAACCAGGATGTAGTCACTGGATGAAGAACCATTTAGATGATGAGGAAGAGTAGACGAAGATTACCCGACTTTTGACCCAACCAACCAAGACTAACGGTTTAAACAACTAAAATTTTGTTGTAAGTACCCATTGGTTGTCTAGTGTAGTACTATATGTAATTGTATGTGAAATTCTTTGTGTTGGATGGGTGGTATGTATAAGTAGATTGAGTTAGTGTAACTGGTTATAACTGGTTGTAAGATAATTCCGTAGGAGTGTGTTTTAAGTTATTGTAATTAAACTTAAATGCTAAGTTATGTTATATAATAATAAGATGAATAAATTATAACTTTAGAGGCTTCGTAGAAAAGCGGGGGTTGATATACAATTTATGAACTTGAAGGGAATGTTGATCAAATGTACCCTTGGGGTGAGGACTTTTGGTTATATGAGATAACAATGTGAGATTCTACTCTAGATTTTACAGTAACTCAATGGATAAAATCATGATTTTCTACTAAAATTATGTATTGATAGAATGAAATATGAACATGTAGAGTTTACAATGAGTTTAGAATCATGCTTGACCATAACAGTGAACGGAATTGCCATTTGAACTGCAAGTGTCAGCCTTCTAGCAAATTTGTAATGTAAAGTTAATGTTGGTAGTTTATTTGGAAATAATCTGGATATGTTGAATAGGTTCTGGCGTTTGAGGATTTGAGATATTTTTGTTTAAATTGCTAACCAAAGGTTAGAGCGGGATTAGAAGACATAGCTAGCCAAATTTGGTGCGGGAGGAAACAAAATAAATGGAAGTATACTAATTTCGTTTTCTTAGGCTAGATATCACAGAATAGCTGTTAGTATATCAACTAATAGGATGGACAAAAGATTTGGTTAAAAGAAGTTGGTTGACTTTGAGCATAAGCGGTCAAACAAACCTTTCGACGAGTAAAATTGGAGTTGTTTTACAGTTGAGTGTAATAAGAAATTTAAGGATGCATTATGTAGTTATATGATCTTAAAAGTTGTGCATTGTTGGTATGTCCGGGTTAATGAAGCGTTGGTGTAGGTCAAGTTGAGGGTGTACGAATTCGATGTTAGAAGTATCAGACACGAGGATGAAAATTTTTTTTAATTGAATTTGAATTTTAGTTGGTTTATCTTCAACTTTTATCTTTATAAATCAAATATTCTGAGCTTTTAAATTATGTAATTTTTATTTCTATCAAGGGCGTTATTTAATTTCAAAACTTGCATTTAAATTGGAAACCAGATCTATATTATTTTGTCTCTTGTTTGAGGTTGTTCTCCGAATTTCAAAGCTTTGATACTCAAAATTTTGCACGTATTACGATAATTTCTAACTAGTCCAAGTTAGTCGACTTATAGTGTAATTTCAAAATTTTATGTCGTATATGTTAAAAAAAAAAGAGTAGTATTTTGAACTTTTCAAATTTTGTTCCTATGCTTCATGTTGTTGGTGTGATGCTATGACTTGTTATAAGAGACGTCTAATAGCCGGTTCACTGTCTACTAACGCATGAGTTGCTTTCGTCTTTGAATTGGATTGCTCGAATTCTTGCTCGCGAGAGGAATTCCTGCCTTCCATTATATAAGGTAACACTTTTTACTTATTTAATAAATGTAATTAAAGGACTTTTCTTATATTTAACTCTGGTAACTTTCTTGAGTTTTGAGAAATCAAAGTTTCAACATTTTCATTTTCAATTTTCAAGTTTCGGGACGAAACTTATTTTAAGGAGGGTAGAATGTAATGACCCGAATAAAATAAATTCTAAAATATATATTAATAGGCCCATTATTACATACTTTATACCTAGAGTCGTGTATTTACTGTATAAAAGAACGGCTAAATTTTTTTGAATCTACTAGGAGAGTGTGAGATAAGACTCGTGTGATAAGTAACCCTTAAAATTGGTTCATGCGTAATAAATTTTACAGTTTTCGATAATTATGAAAAAAAAAAAAATTCACACATCAATACACGTACACTCCCCTTGTGACTCACCTTAGCAAGTTTACAATATCAACTCAAATATGCTATATGAAGGGAGAATGAAAATGAGGAGCTCAGAAACCAGAGAAAAGCGGGAGAAGAAAAGTAAAGAAAAAAAATATTATAAATAAATAAAAATAAAATAGTTTCAACGAGCAATAAGTGAGCCGGTTACGTCTTAAGTTGGCAATCCTTCCATTGAATCCGTATCAACTCACCCGATAAAGTATGATTTCGGGATCCTTCGTCGTTATAAGTATTTACTTACCGTCTTATACATAAACAAAATAGGAGGATAGTATAAGTATCCGTAATTTTTATATTAGAACCATAGATATATAATGCTAGTATGATACGTCTTATTACGTAAATGAATAGGATGATAGTACGTATAAGAAGTTGCTCATATTATTGTCACTGTAAGTTTTGTATTATAACCGTTATAATGCTAATATAATATTTAACCCTTATAGCCGAAATAAAATGATAGTATCAGTATTGAGTTTAAAAGTTTTTATAGAAATTGGACTGAGAAGTTTATATTAATGACGTTATGCTGCTCACGTGTATAAGGATGTGAAAGACACAATTAGAATAACTTGGAACAAATAGTATGTGTTACTGTTAACTGGTTATGCCCTCCTCCCAACTTAATGAATAATTTCACTATCTATAATGAAAACAAATTTAGAAAATAATATACATACGGTTATACAAGAATGAAAAGCGCTAAATAGCCTAATTATATACTCCTAGTATGTACATAGGAGAAGAAATAAGAAGGGACAAAAGGTGAAATAAATAAGATAAAGCACAATAGATAAGAGGCATGTTTTACTATTAAAATGAGATGACATTATACTAACTGTTATAATATTTTAATTGTCGAGTTCATATTGTTATTGTTGTTTTATCGGTTGCATATTATATTAACGTCTTAGATGTTATAATGTTTGCCATGATGTCATGTTGGTACTGTTGTCATAATGCATAATTGGCCAATTGTAGCATTCGGGATACGATTATTGGTTTGAGATGACATTATTAAGAAAACCAAAACTGTGTACACAGTAGGGGCATTGGCTCCATATAAAGTAAAGGAGCGTTGGCTCCAGGGGCGTTGGCTTCATGTGAAAAGTAATGTCTCTTATACAGTACTGGTATACCGATATTAGTGTGTTGTGTATACATTTATATATATATCTATCTTGTTGGTATTGAAGTGATAAATGATATAATGTTTGGATGACCTGCTGATGTCCAGTAGTACGTACCAGTCCCCGGTAAGGTAAGCTCGTACTCTGACGTAATGAAGAGAATTCTTCATGAATAAAGGAAACTGTAATGTCTCTTATGTTCGGTAATAGTGGACCGACACTAATGTGATCTGAATACGTGTGATGAGAATAAGAAATGAAATAAAGGTTTGGATACCTGACTAGTTTATGGCAGGAAATATTGTATGCTGGTAAGTTATTATACTCGGAGATGTGATATTTAAGAGAAATAATGAATAATGAAAATGACATAAGGTCGGTGGAGGCAACCAGAGTCATACTCAGCCTGTGGTTGGCTGATCCCTTTATTTTTATATATTTTTCAGGTACAAGTATCAGGGGGGTCAAGAGTGAGAAACTCCATATAGAAGATGAGACTTATAAGATGTTTAATTAAATAAATAGAGTTTGTAGTTTTAGTTGTATAAGTGTATTTATTTTGCTGTATAAGCCTTGTATTTTTCGGAGGGAAAATACGGTGGTGACGCCCTGTAATTCCGCTGCTGTCTATTATTAATATAAAGAGCTATTTTGAGCTACCTGTCTGTTTTGGGGGGCGTTACACATTGACCCGAAAATGACCCAACCCAAAATAACCTGACTCGTTTAACCCGAAAAGACCCGACCAACAAACCCGAAACATGCCCGAAACTCGAAAGGGCTTGACCCAACAAGAACTAACTTGATAATATGGCAATCCCAAACTGACCATACTCGAACTGGCCTGACCTAAACCCGACCTGACTTACCCGTTTGTCAGGTCTGCTACACACCACTAAGACACATAGTGAAGGAAAATAGAAGACCGTCGTTGTAATACTCCATGTGTGGGGTGCCCCTGAAAAGATCGATTGATAGGCTTAAAAATCTGACTAGTGTTTAAAAAGATTGAAAGTACTACTCATATCATCAAAGCGCACTTTCTTTTCTGGTTTTCTATTCAAAAGGACTCCACAGTTAAGCGTGCTTGATTGAGAGTTGTCTTAGGATGGGTAACCTATTGGGAAGGTTTCTGGGATGCGCATGAGTAAGCACAAAATGAGCTGGAAAAGACCCGGGTTGATTTGTGGGCCATGTACATAGCCTGGCAAGCTACCTTGAGTGACCGCTCCCAACCAAGGGTTTTGGCCGGGGTGTTACAAGTGATATCAGAGCACCCCTGCGACCGTGTGGTGAGACTGTGATTAGAATGCATGGCTGCGGTCAAATGCTGCCAGGCGCAACGAAGACGTTGTGTTCTTCAAGTGGGGGTGTGTAATACTACATGCGCGGGGTGCCCCTGAAGAGATCTATTGATAGACTTAAAATCTGACTAGTGCTTAAGGGATTGAAAGTACTACTCATATCAACAAAGTCCACTTTCTTTTATGGTTATACATCCAAAAGAACTCCACAGTTAAGCGTGCTTGAGTGGGAGTAGTCTTAGGATGGGCGACCCTCTGGAAAGCTTTACGGGATGCGCATGAGTGAGGACAAAAAGAGCGGAAAAAAACCCGTGTTAATCTGTGGGCCATATACATAGTCTGACGAGATATCTTGACTGACCGCTCCCGACCTAGGGTTTGGGTCGCGGTGTTATAGCGGCCCTATGATCCTTCTTATATGTTATCCCTTTCTTCATTTGATTATTATTTGTCACATGCCGAGTTTGGAGGATGTATGTCAATGATTGTGATTATAATTTTGAGGATTTGCGGTTGTGTAAACCTATGTGCTGTTAGGAGATTGCATTAGTTTATATGCCATTTAGACTGTTAAAACATTTGTATTAGCTTGTATATATGTTATGTTGCATCCATGGCATATAGTTGCATTTAGGTAAAAATTATGAAAGTAGTCTTGTTGGGAAACTTGATAAATGTACACACTCCCTTTTATCTACTTTTTTCATAAAGTGTTCATCTTAATCATGGAGTTTGGAACGCCCTAGGTTGTGCATTTTTAGTGTATTTTGACCCGTCTACTAAAGCCTAGGCAAGAGTTTGCATTATTCCCCCTTGACAACCCATGTTGGTGTGAATACTCTCTGGTTGATGGATTTCTTATGTAACCGTCATGCTATGCAACTAACCATGATGCAATGCTCTTCCACTTTTATCTACAAAAAGGAACCGAACATTGCAAGTCAAAAATTTGAGTTCCAATTTTTGTTTTGTTGTTTTCACTCATGAAGTTCAAAATGTGACTTCTAGGGGCTCAAGTGCACTCACAGCATAGGGTCGCGCTCAAAGTCACTACGTTGAGGATATTCCAATGCTAGGCTCCAGGCGCATACCCTAAGTGAAAACATTGTACTATCGTGTCAAAAATTGCAAAACAATTAAAAATGCAATTCAAAAAGAACGAAAACGAAAAAACCAACCAATAAACTCAAATTCTTTTTTATTTTTCCTTTACCCTTGTTTGGATCATGTACATCATTGGTTGCATAGTGAGACGAGATGATTCTTGATTCCCACTTAGGTGGGAGACGTGAAATTCCATTGACCTAAAGTGTTTAGTAACGCCACGGGGATCTCACTCCCATCTTCCATCTTATCGCTCTTGACCAAGCAATTAGTATAAAGGAACGAAATGATATTAGACTTGTACCACTAAGAGGCGAATCATTCTCGATGATTTATGAGATTAGTAGCTATGAAGGATTGTGCATATATAGACGGTTTGTCTTCTAGACTTTCTTGTCACATGGATGAGGCATGTGACCTCTCCTTTTGTAGATGCATCCTTATCTTGCTTTGTGTGATTTATTTCGTGGATGTGTCGAAATTTTGAGATAGACCCCATTTGCCATGCAAGGGGCATTCTACCTCATGGATGTCCTCTTGTGATTTAAGGGGCCGAGCGAGGACCGATTATTGCCTCGTATCAGATATTATATTAGGATAGTTTGAATAAGGGTCGTGTCTTAGTCACCTTCTTACTCGAGGGCGAGTAAGGGTTCGGTTTGGAGATATTATATAGATAGCGTGATGGACCTAATGTATGCGAGACCTAGCTAGGATTGTCATGGGGATTGACCCGACTCCCTATAACCGAATTACCCATTTGAACCCATTGATCCTAGACTTCTGCTCTTTTCTTGTTGCTTACTTGGCTTATATTAGCTTTTTTTCCTTGTTGCTTGCTTTTACCTTATGCTTTACGATTAGTTTCAAATCCATTGTATAATATTCGTGACATCTTAAGCACAATTAGATTAGATTTAACATCTTGATCACCCTCCGTCCTTGAGGTTGGACTTCGACTTACTTATGCTAAGTTGAGTATAAATGTCTTTGATGAGCCCAAAAACGACACTTGTCAATATTCAATACTTCTAAACAAGTATTCCCTGCACAAAACAAATAAGAATAGGGATAGTGGGCCGAGTCTCCCAGCCTTAAGCCTATTTTCCCTATAAAAAATGTCAAATTGGTCACCATTGAGAGAGGGGGGTGAATTCAGGATTAGTCACAACTTGATCTTTTTCCTAAATTAATCGGGAATATTTAAGGCATGTAGCAATTGATCAACACATTGCTACTCCACACTATCATAGGTCTTTTGCAAGTCAATTTTAAATAGGCATCTAGGAGAAACACTTTTCCTACTATATAATTTGACTGTATCTTAGCAGATGAGTACATTTTCCAAAATATATATTCTTTTGACAAAAACATTTTGATTAGGACTATATCTGATAGCACAACATACCGCATGTTGAAGGGTATTTTGATATATATCTCATTCCAACATGCTATGGGGTTAAAAATGCTTTGCATTCATTGGTCAATCAACTCTTGGGATTAAAGTAGTAGTGTAGATACCCGTATTTGTCGATACATGCATTTATAAAAATCTCACCAACACCCGATGATGATAGGACACGTGTACTTTCATCGACGATGCTCGGTTAAAAAGATCGATTTCTGTGATGTTAAATAGGAACTATATAACACGTTTCTAATTTACATGAGATATTACTCACATTTAATCACTAAATTAAATTAGTAAATATAATAGACAAATTTATTACTCACATTTATCACAATATTGTAGTAATTTTTAGTAAACAAAATGGATATTAGTAAAATCTTGGAGGAGGCACGTTTGCAGGTCTCGGCATCCATTAAGGACATCACCAATGACATCGAATCTGTTGAGAACCGGGATGCTGGCTGGCAAGTTGTGGGTTCAAAGAAGAAGAAGACGGGAAATGGTCTTTCTCAGGAAGAGAAATTGGCGCCAATTGCAGAACACTTGGATGAATCCCTTCAAAGTAAAGGTAATCTACTCAACCTCTCGATAGATGATGTTAAAGATGAAATTAACTATTGGAATACTTCTGTCTTTGGCTATGTTATGGGGGCAAATGCGCCTAGAATGGTTATGGAAGAATATTTACGGAGAGAGCTGAAAACTTATAGTATATCAAAGATAGCTTTTCTGCCAAATGGATTGTTTATGATTCGTTTTGAGACGAGTGAACATTAAAAATTGGTTCTGGAGAGGGGGATCTTGCTGTTTGATGGAAAGCCTGTGATTCTGCGGCCTTGGGATGCTGATGTGAAAATGTCTAAAGTTCATGTTAAGTCTGTTCCTATATGGGTTAAACGGATGGGTCTTGACCTGAAATTCTGGGGTACGTCATGTCTTGAGAAGTTATCGTCCCTGATTGGAAGGTTTGTTAAGGTGGATGACCTTACCTTGAGTAGGAATTTACTGGGTTTTGCAAAAGTCCTAGTTGAGGTAGAGGTTGAGCAATCTTTTCCTGACAAAATCACGTTTCAGGATGAGAAGGGTAAGGAGGTGAATGTTCTGATTGAATATGACTGGGTTCCTATCACATGTAAAAGCTGTAAGGGTATGGGACATTCAACATATGCTTTCCGGAAAGGGAAGGTCCCTGGACCTCCTTAAATCAATACTAATGCTCCCCCAAAACAAATCTGGAAGAAGAAGGAAAATCCCACCTTATTGGTGGATCCTACTCAATTTCCTGTTCTATCAAGAATACAGCATGGTGTAACTGGTGAGCAGAGGCCTGTACAGAAGGAAAAAGAGATTGAATTGACACCTGCTAATACACCTATGAGTATGAGCTATAGTTCCTTGTTTACTCCAACTAGAATTATCACAAAAATTACTAGACATGAAACTAGAATTCCAGGTGTCCATGAGGAGGACTTTGTTGTGAAATTCAATAATGTTGTGGGTAAGTCTGCTGCTTTAGTAGATAAAGGAGGTGGAGAGGCAGGGCCTTTCTCTCCAAATGATTAGGATGGGAGTGTGGAATGTGAGGAGCCTAAACAATGTGGATAAACAAAGATATATTAAGTGGTATCTGCATCAGAATGAAATAGATATGTTTGGGCTCCTTGAGACTAGGGTCAAACCTGGTTCTCTAAATAATGTAGCTAGTAATGTTTGCAATGGGTGGTCGTATGTTACAAACCATAATTGTCATAGTGGTGGCAGGGTGTGGGTACTTTGGAAATCACACATTCTTCATGTGTCTGTCCTTGAGATGACTGCCCAATATATTCATCTTCAAGTGAACAGGCAAGGAGATAATGGTTGTTTTATTAGTACTTTTGTTTATGGTTTTAATAAACCTGAGGAAAGAACTGACCTTTGGGAGGATATTATTTGGCTGAATAATAATAATCCTTGGATTGTGTTGGGTGATTTTAACAATGTGAGATATGCTAGTGAGAAGATAGGATTACCTGTTAGGGATGCTGAGATTCTGCCTTTTCAGAGAGCTATCAGTCTGAGTGATCTGCAGGATATGAAGACTCTTGGTGCTTTTTTCACTTGGAATAACTAACAACCTAGTGGTACTAGGGTTTTTAGTAGAATAGACAGGGTACTTATTAATGAGGTTTGGATGAGAGCTAATCCTTATCAGTATGCCTTCTATGGTCCTGAGGGGGATTTTGATCATTGTCCTTGCATCATAGAGGAAGGGAGTTTTAGTTCATCCAGAATTAAACCTTTCAAATTTTATAATATTTCGTGCGAAGCTCCTGATTATAGGAGGATTGTTCAAGCTGGTTGGCAGTTGGAGGTAACAGGGACTCCTATGTTCTGTGTGGTAGCAAAACTTAAAGCTCTTAAAGCTAGACTTAAGAAGTTAAATAAAGACCTTTTTTCTGATATTGAAAGAAATGCTGAAGTAGCCTATGAGTTGTTATTGTTGAGCCAAAGAAACCTGCAAGGAAACCCTACTTGTCCTAACCTTATGGATATTGAATGCCAGACAAGGGCTAGTTACATGCTTCTCAAATAGGCTAAGGAGAATTTTTTGAGGCAAAAGGCTAAGGGTAATTGGGCCAAGGGTGGAGATATAAACTCTGCTATGTTCCATAGAGCTATACAACAAAGAAGTATTCAGAATAAAGTTTTTAGGATTGCTGGAATTGATGGGATTACTTATAGCAAACCTGATGAGATTATAAGTGCTTTTGAGATGTACTATAAGGAGCTCTTAGGTATGGCTAGGCAGACTAATGGGTTCTGGCATGGAGTTATGAAGTCTGGCCCAGGTGTGAAGACTTAGGACTGGCAAATGCTTTGTCAGGTCCCAAGTAATGATGAGATTAAGAGATCTTTATTTTCCATACCTTGGGAAAAAAGCCCAGGGCCTGATGGCTATAGCAGTTGCTTCTTCAGAACTAGCTGGGATATCATTCAGGAGGAGACTTGCAGAGCTATAAAGGATTTCTTTATCTCAGGTAAAGTTCTGAAACAAATTAATTGCACTAATCTTGTTTTGATTCCTAAGATTGACAATCTTGTAACTGTTAAAGATTTTAGACCTATTGCTTGTTGTAATACTATCTACAAGATTATAGCAAAGATCCTGTGTAATAGGCTTAGTTCTATCTTTCCTGAGATAGTCAACCCTGCACAATCTGCTTTCATCAAAGGAAGGAGTATTCTGGGCAATATTTTGATTGGCCAGGATTTTATCAGGCTTTATTGTAACACCCCCATAATCCGTTATATTTAAAAATAGAGTTTTCATGTAAAATTCGGAATATGGATGTGTCACATTTGAACCAATTGTAGTATAAGTATTTAAATCATGTAATTCAAAGGGGTAAATGTCCACGTGAATTAAAAACCAAAGAGTAAAATCCGATTACAACCAAATCCAAATGTTTGCGGAAGCGAATAAGTGTGATGATGCAAAATAAAGATAATTGTCTAAACATTGGTTTCCAATAAAAACGATAACGCGCGCGCTCTCCGTGGTCCCCACGTCCTAGTTCCTTGGATTACCTGTCACACGATCTGCTCTCACAATAGTGGTCATAGCAGTTCCAATTAAGGACAAAAACAAAAGAGGGTCAACAATAATGTTGAGTAAGGTAAACAGTCCAAAAATAAATAAATAAGAGTTTTACTTAAAATTTAGAATTCATAAGAAAGTAGAATATCATTGAGAAGTTCAAGTTTCTAAATAAGGAAATCCGATCCAAAATAGTTAGTCCTTCCAAATCTTAAAACACTTTCCTTCGAAGAAAACATTTCTTCACTTTCTTTAGTAAGTAATGGATAGAGGCCGTATGGAGAGGATTCCCTCGCCCTAGTCCGGATAAGACGGGGTTCACCAAACCATGTACAATAACTGTCCAAAAATCCCGAGTGTGCACACCCCTCCAAGGGCCAACCCCAAGGAGGAAGATAAGAGGACGGGGTCTCGATCAACTAACCCCCACCAGAAGCTCTGTATAGGAGGTCCCCTTTTATTATTTGGGAACAACCTACCCCTCTACCAAAACCGTTCAAACCAAAAATCAAAACCCTTTCCAAACAATTAAATCCATTTCTTGAGATTAACCATCTCCATAACTTGTACAAAAGATCAAACGGTTTTGGTTTTCAAACTCTTAAAAGTTATGAGTCCTTTATTATATTTCAACACTTCAAGGGATGGAATAACATCAATCATTTTTCAATATTTCATCACAATAATCCAAACTTATAATAACAACCATTATAAACATTATACACAATATAACATTTGAAACAAAACTCAATAGTTCAAGAAAAGTGTATGGACAAGCGTTTCCCTTACCTTATGAGCTGGTCTAGAAGTTTAAAGTGCTTCTTCTACAAATCCCGAGTCTACAATATACATAAAGTACTCGTTACTAAATTATT
Organism: Heliosperma pusillum; assembly: GCA_022085475.1. Classification (NCBI taxonomy): domain Eukaryota; kingdom Viridiplantae; phylum Streptophyta; class Magnoliopsida; order Caryophyllales; family Caryophyllaceae; genus Heliosperma; species Heliosperma pusillum. Next base: position 182,006 of record JAIUZE010003269.1, on the reverse strand, counting down.
CAAGTCGGTCCTTAACTAGTTCAAATGGTTTTATGTATTTTACTCGGTTTTTGGTATGTTTCCATTTTGAACGTTTTGTTCCGAGTTTTATTCTTAAGAAAGCAAACTAAGTTCATGGTCAGAATATTTAAGAGTATTTTATCAAGTTGGTGCTTTTAGTTTAACAAGTTATAGCTTATACTCTTGGTTTATACAAGTTCATTATCTCATACATACTTTACGGTTTTACAGATTATGAACAGTGACTTAAAAACGTCATAACTCCTTTGTTGCTTAATATTTTGGGGTAAGCCCAACTAGGTTAGATTCTTTAAGATGTCCTACAACTTTAAGTGTCAAATACGAACAGTCCAAAAATGAATCTAAGGCCTCTGAAATTTCTGTTTAGTAAAACGTGACGGTTTCCAAGTCACAGAAAGTTTTGGGCTGGTTCGGGTGTTTAAAGAGTCGAAATATAGTTTTACAAAAGGCCAACATGCATTTATTTCATTAAAGTTTATCATACTCAAATATCAAGAATTTATCTTTAGTATAACTTTATTTACTAGTGGTCTATTCGAAAAGGGTAGATACTCAACTATCGATCTAAAGAACAATATTTTATCAGATTTCCAGATTGTCATTTTGTTTTGAAACAATCATATAAAATCAAATACTTAATATTTTTGGACAAAACCAACTCCAATAGGTCTAGTATTTTGTCTAGAAACATTTATGCTTATACAATGTTAGCCAAAAATAGGTTTAAGATGTACTATTGGTCGGATCTTTAACTAGTGGTCAGAATATGAGTCACAAAATGTTTTTAAGTATATTACAAAGATTATAAATTCAAATGAGTTGATTCGAAGGCCTAATATACTCTATATTCATTGAAGTTCATTGTGGTAAAAGGGTTTGTCCTCATTAATCCTTTAAGTTACTTTTTAAGACACAAACATTGGAACTAGCATATTTGATTGTCCAGAATCATGTTCTTTTTGTATGATTTTTCATTTGCAAACGACTCATGGGATTATGACGAAATTTTGTAAACTTATTATAGACAGGAATACCTACGACACATATTTTTTCATAGTAATAAAATAAGTCTAAGTTGGATTTTTATTCTGTTAATTATCAACCTCCGGATTTGACACTTTGATGATTGTTATGTTTATAGGTTCTTGCATGCATGTATGAAGACTCTTATAGTTCGTTAAAGGGTTTGTTTTACTCAAGATTAAGTGTTGAATGAGAATAAAATGCTAAGAGTTTAGTATTTTAGTCCTTACAAGGTGAAGATCTTAGTGTATAGGCAAGATCCTCCTCCTAGTTTCTCCTTCTTCTTCTTTTTCTTCTTCTTCTCTCTCTATCTCTCTTCTCTTTTTTTTTTTTTTGTGTTGATAGTGTTTGAGTGAGCTAATAATTCTGGTGGGAGCTTGAGTAAGGAGTTAATAGGAGTGGTTATGGGAAGAATAAAAAGAAGGGTGTTGGGAAGAGGAGTAGGGGTGTAGGGTGGTTATGGGAAAGACAAAAAGAAAAGTGTTGGGAAGGGGGATGTGTAGGTAGGGTGGCACAAGTAAGGGGAAGGGGGTCTATTTCCCCCATTATGGTAGCTAGGATTTGGTGTTTGAGTCGGGTTTTCGCGCGACGGAAAAAGATGCGCGAGACGTTGATTTATGCAACTTCAAAATGCAATACAATTTCACCAATTATCGACACCAGATTTATATATGTTCTTTCTTGTTTTATCATGGGTGAATTTATTTAAGGATTGTATTTTACTATCATTTATTCTCATTGTGTGACGATAAAGTTTATTATTAAATTTAGCGACTCAAGATCGCGGTAATCGTATTGTTACCAAATTTTCCATTTTATCACCTATTGCATTTAGCTCACAAATATCTTTATTATTATCATTTTTTTTTAAATTCCTTTATATTTTATTTACGGATTTTACGGGTATTACAATCTACCCTCCTTAAAAACAAACTTCGTCCTCAAAGTTAAAACATCCCTCTAGAGCAACAAGTATAACTTCGTTCCTTAATATACGAGGGAAAGATGTGGGTGTTACATCCCACCTCCCTTAAAGAACGTTACGTCCTCGTAACTAAATATTTGGCTCGAATAGTTCTGGATACTTAAGCTCCAAGGTTTCCTCGGCTTTCTAAGCGCGGGCGTCATTGGTTGACCATAATACCTCCTCAATTACTTTCAAGGTCTCATATTGGCCTATGGGTTTAGGCTTAATTTTCCTTTCTAACGAAATCGCATAACCCTTCTCCTAGGTGATACCCTAACCAAAATCAACTTATCTCCCACTCATGGTTAATAATCGATCGCTATGCTGGTCCATTCCCTAGTTACGCGAGAAACGCTCAATACTTTCTCCCTCATCAAATTGCATCTTCTATCTCTATTATTTTTACCTATAATTACGCATATACATGTGTTCCATAACATCCATTAACCTCTTGCGGAGTTACTAACACCTTTAAACCAAAACTCTTAAATCTCTTTTACCTCCAAATAGAAACAAATTTTTATCCTCAAATCTCCAAGTGATATACAACTATTAATAATTTTATTAAATCCAATTCCACATGAAATTCTAGTAATCATTAACTTAATTCTTCGAATTTACACCGTCGTAACATCATTCACCTTAAGCCTCATAACATTCCATGTATCACATTTTGAAATTAATTTAGCGGCCTTAATTAACCGTTATTTGAGAACTTCACAATTCGTTTCTCCGTCATCTCACATCCACAAAATTAGGTATATCTCAAATTCCTTATTGATCGTTAAAATCAAAAGATACTCTAGTAATTTTAGCATTATCTATTGACGTCAAATCACTAAATGGCCAATAAGGGTTCCCCGAAAATTCACCCTTAGATTTTCTCCATCGGTCAATTACTATAATTGGTAAAATTCTTCTTAGTATAAATTACTTAAAACATTATCTCTTCACATGCTACAAGCCTCCAACAACTACGAAAACTCTTTACAGATTGTTATAACAGTTACCTCAAATAACCAAGTGTTCCTCAAGAATCTCAATCAATATCGTGCTACGTCAAACTTCTATCTTTCACTCAAGTTCCATTGGTCATGTCCATTACTTTTCCATAAAATATGTATCCTTAATCATATCCTTAACTTCATCACAAATATTAACTCCATTTGCTCTTTGGTGAACAATTGTATATAAGCCTCACATCCTCTTTTGACTTCTCGCGACATTACATCATCTTTTCACAATTAATCATAATCTCATGCCTCTTTACTGAATCCACACGCCAACAATAATTCCTTAATATATTGGTAATCGCTTGTTCTTAATATCTTAGGACACGTAAATATTCAACTTACTACACAAGATCACGCCACACAGTTAGCTACTATTCCAGTGTCCATTCTATTTCTTATAACTATTATTCTTTCTAAACATACTACTTTCGTTCCAATAAAAGATAGAGATATAATATTTGGTGATATCATTTAAACAAATAGTGTCTCATTTCACTCCTTCAACATATGAGACTTAAAGATCTCAAACCGATTTCAATGTCATGGATGTATCTCATTCTACTACATGTAGCGTTTATATCACACCCAGTTATTTAGACAACAATCGTATGTATAACATCTCACATTATTATTCACATGATTGAAATTCTTCCTTAAAACTAAATATCAACAGTGTATACGTCATCTCGTACTACCGTTCAAACAAATGATACCTCAACAGTCATTTGTACCATCAGGACTAAGCATCCAAGGTTATTCAACCAATTTTATATCATAATCAGTAGGCCAACATTGTACCAACTCAAGTATCCATCTTTGTATGAATAATAAATAGGCTAATAATTGTCTAAGCTAATATTCACCCTTTATTGTCTTAGATAAAATAATTATAAATATCCACGATATAGTTAGCTTGTATGTTCCTAATAACTAGATTGTACCCACGTGTACTACATAAATCCTCGTAATTATCGCTATTGAAATCCCACTCGAATTCCACACTAGATCACACTCTTCCTCGTGTTCATCACCTTCTCTTGCCTTCTCTAGTGGCGTATATCCTCTCCCTTTCTTTATTTAGAATTAATCAACGACTCTTTATGGCCACTTAGACTATATAGCCCATAGTTATCATGATCACAATCTATAAGCTCAAATTACGGATCTTATCTACTCTGCTTCTTTAAAAAAGTTAACTACCCTATTTTTTTGTTTCCCATACATAATCTCTTGCCACTCCACATGTTTCATATTCATCCAACTAAGTCTTTTATTTCATGGTGTGGTTGGTAAGCTAGCTCAAACACGTGAACTTATCTTTCTCACTAATGTAACACCCGGAAATGTACCCTATTTTTCTAGTAGAAATATTTTACGAAATCTTTTCAGTAATTTTAAGTTTTAATTTAGAATTTTAAGTTTCGAGTCGAATTTAGAATTTCCGAGTTCGTATTTGGAATTTCCGCGAGATTCCATGAGAATCCCGTCTTAAGGCGAGTTTGACTTTTCTTGACTTTTGAGTCGAGTTTGACTTTCCTTGACTATGGAACCGTCTTTGACTTTTTGTTGACTTTTCTCCTACATAACTCACACTACTCCTTAACCTAATAATTCATTCAACACAAAATCAAACACATTTCTTCCTCTCTAAGAAATCTCAACTTTCCCTCTTTGATATCGATCTTAGAATTGTCGTAACTTCTTCGTTACTTGATAGAATTTACGTAAGTTCGTCTTATTCTTCTTCCCTAACCTTCCTCTATCCGTATTGATATTAAAATCACCGTCTTTCTCGCTTTTCAATCTTTCCGTCTTTCTCAAGATGAATTTCATTCATCTTTTACGATCTATTTGTAGGTGGTGACCTCCAAGATCCCGACAAAGACTATTTCCTTATAGAAGAGGAGCTTGACGATTAGTAGAGACGCATAAAGGTAACGGTGAAGGGTTACTCGGTATCATTTACGTGTTTTATGTGATTTCTAGGATAGAAACCGTGTTTAGATTATGGTTAGTAAATATATGATTTGTATTATTGTTGATGGATGTTGTTTATTGAGTATTCACATGAGTATTGATGAATTAGAATGATAGTCGATAATTATCAAAAGTCGACTTTGAGGAAACAAGGCATTTTCGAGTACATGAGACCCCAGCCGGTCGACCGGCAGCCGATCAGACCACCGGCTGGGGCACCTGCTGTATATTTTTGGCAATTTACGTGATTTTGGAATATGAGGTTGGGCTCAGCCGGTCGACCGGCAGCTGGTCAGACCACCGGCTGAGACACCCCCTTCCTTCCTTAGTTTTTTCATATGACCCATTGGGCCCAGCCGGTTGACCGGCAGCCGGTCAGCCTGACCGGCTGGGACACACTGACCTTTCATGTTGAGTTTTCGTAATGACTTGTGGCCTGAGCCGGTGGACCGGCAGCCGGTCAGCCTGACCGGCTGGCACCTGCTGAGTGTTGTTTATATATGTTGTTTACGGTTTTCATTTATAATAAATCCGATCGTTCGTTTATCGTATAATTTTACGTAGTGACTTATAATATTCATGTTTTGGATATATGATACTTTATTCGCTTGTATCACATGTTTCGTGACGGTTTTCGATATGTTCCCACTTTGAGTCGATTTTCACAAATGATACGGTTTGAGCACTATTTTGTCTTGTGCTTTGTATTCTCATTCCCTTGGCTACCTTCCCGTTCGTAAGGCTGGAATGTCGGAACGGAGAGGTATCCTACTGCTTAATTGCATGTGTAGTGGGCATACGACGACGTTGTTGGGAGTTGAACGCTATGCGTTGATCGACCCGGCCGTCAAATGTTGTGTACTTGCGAGGTGGTGTTATTTGCATGTAGCGTACCGCTTGTTATGAGGCTTGAGCTCTTTTCCGCCTCTTTCGTGAATTGATCTACCGAATTTGGGGTACTCGGCATATATATTTGTAAGACCGAGTCTTGGATGCGAAACGTTTATCGCATGTCGAATCGGAAAATGGTTTATTCCGAGATTCTGGCCAGATTTAGACTAGGACCGTTTTATTATCGTCGTGCTACCAGGAGGAAATTAGTCTACATATACGAAATGTAGCATCGTGTATGAGTTCAGGGAAATGCTTTATCCCGTGGATGCCTTTTAATCATACTTGCCATGTACACGATGCTAGTGCGTTTCATTTACCGTGAGAGTTGTCGTCTTGTGTCGTCGTCTTTGAATGCGTGATTTCATGATATTTTTCATGGTCATTGCATGATTGGACACCGTCATTGTCTTGGTTCGTGAATGGATGATAATATGTTGGATTTACTGTGATCATCGCATGACTTGACGTGGTTTGTCTGTCGAGTCTCAATCTTATCAATCGTATACCGCTAACGGTGAGATGCAAGCCCTAGTGAGTGTATTCGGTTGCCTAAGAGTGTCTTTCCCGAGTCTTTGAATATCATGATGGATTCGGATTTGTATCTCTTATGCTCTTATCATTATTTATCGAATTGCCTATCTATTCTTATTGTATCTCACATGGATATCTACATATGCATGACTCTACTTTTGTATTTCCTTATATGTACGTTTGATGTGATATGGCTGGGAGAACCCGGAGTTACTCCCCACTGACTATGGCATTCATGTTTTTCATGGATGAACAGGTTGCTTGCAATGGATGACTTTTTGGATACGATATTTTGGGGTTCGGGTGTGAGCTAGCGGGCGTTGTCCCTGGAAGTTTTCACCTCTAGACGATATTAGCTAATTTTGCTAAACACTTGCTCTTTGCTAACATTTTAAGAGACCCCGTCTCTTTGTTGTATTTCCGTATATAGTTGTAATATTTTGACACTCCTCGTTCTATTTATCTTGCATGTATAAAAGTTTTTAAAACTACCTATTTCCGCAATATATTTCACATGCTTGTTTGTTTATATTTCCGCATTCGCGAGGGTTGTCACAGTTGGTATAAGAGCTTTGATCGCTCCCGACGCACACACGTGAACCCTAACTTAAACTACTTGACCTTGAAATAATAAATGAGAGAGTTGGGTAGAAGTTAAGGATTTTACTTGGTAGTCTATTTGTTTATGCTAATTGATAGGAGTAACTTAATTTGTTTTTGGTTTCTTATGAAGATGGTTAGACCGCGAGTAGCTGAAAATGTTATGATGGAGGCTCTTGCTCAAGTGCTGAAAAATCAGCAAGATGGCGCTTTAGCTAATGCCAACCAAGTTCCCCCTAGAAGGGAGGATAACCATCAAGGTGGCTACGCGTGGGTAGTTGGTCAGATAGCTAGAAGTAAGATCGTACCTTATGGTGGAGAACCGGATCCTACGGAGTTATCCGATTGGTTCCGGGAGATGGAGAAGCAGTTTGATCTTTACCAAGTCCGAGAAGAGGACAAGGTGAGGATTGCCAAGCACTTTCTGGTGAGGGAAGCCGACAACTGGTGGGCTATCACAAGTGCCACTGCCGTGCTTGAAGAGGACTTTAACTGGTCTTGCTTTAAAGCTCTTGTGGAGGGTAGATTTTATCCTAAAGAGCTTAAACAGCAAAGGCTTAAAGAGTTCATTGATTTTAAACAAGGTAACTTATCCGCTCAAGAGTTTACTACGGAGTTTAATAAGCTCGCTCATTTTGCGCCGAGGCTTATTCGTGATGATGAAGACCGTGCATTCTATTACCGTAACAAGTTGAATGTCGTTCTCCAAAGTAAAGTGAGAAGGGGTACCGCGTCCTTTGGAGATCTTTATGACGATGCCTTATGGGCTAAAAATTCAATGAAGGCTATTAGGGATGAAGCTTTAATGAATAATCCCTCTCCTTCTTATGCTCCTAGGCCAAATACTTTTGGGAAAAGGCCGTTTATTACGTCTTCTTCAAATTCCTATGCTAACAAGAAGAGGTTTAATTCTCCTTCCAATGCCTATTCAAGGAATTCTGCTCCTTTTATTCCTAGAGCTACCTCAAATGTGGCTCATAGACCCTCTACTCCTCAAGTTCAACCTCAGGGTCGTTTTTGCAACCGGTGTAGACTCCCACATCACCCCGGTAGATCTTGTAACAGTCGTCCTTATGTATGCTTCTTCTGTCAAAAGGGTGGTCATCGTTACGAGGATTGCCCCGATCGAAAGTTGCCCCCTCCTCCTCCTAAACCTAAGGGTTCAATCTTTGTCATGAGTCGTGCCGAAGCCGACGCTCATCCCGAGATTATTACGGGTATGTTCTCAATCTTAGAGCAACCGTGTCTTATTTTATTTGATACCGGTGCTTCAATGTCTTTTGTGTCATCAACCTACGCTAATAAATTATCTATCAAGCCTACATCTAGTGAGGATACTCCCATATCCTTACCTTCCGGAGATATTATCTCTTGTTCAACCCTTTATCCAAATGTACCTATATCTATTTCGGGTTCTATCTTTCCCGCTAATCTCCTTAAGTTTCCTCTAGGAGAGTTGGTATT